>JAUTWP010041985.1:0-13108 GCA_033042655.1 Cyathermia naticoides
TGAAAATTATACCAAATCAGAAATAAGTTCGCGCGTAATTAAATTTGCGGTGCTATCAACGTGTTCGCGATTTTCGCGGTATATTTTATTCGCGAAAATATTTGCATATACAGTATTCGTTTTTTTTATCCGGACTATTTCTTTTAAGGAGGAGCTATTAGAATTAATTTTACATCATAACGTTAGTTTGATGACGTCATTGATTTCCTCGACCATCAAACAATTTGTTCTTCTTAATTAAATATTATTAACAATATTAAAGTAACTTAGGGGCGGTCCATGAATGTCCAAACAATGTTAGGATTGGATTTGAGCTCCCCTAATCATAAAATCATTGACAAATTGATATTTGATGGACCAATGGTGGATTTTTTTTCCTGAAAAACAATCCTGACAAGGCCATTACCCCTTCCGAACACTGTTCGGATTGTGATGCACATCGATGTTTATGGACCGTCCCTTAGGCCATCTGTTACAAAGCAACATAAACAAAATGGGTCATAACATCCCTGGTGATGATTTGAATGAATATACTTCGATTTAATAGAAAAAAAAACTATTGAATGGTCTAAAAAGAAAAGAAAAATTGATAATGAGCCCGTGCTAAATCATTAGCCGATTAGGGAGAATTCACAAACACTCGATGGTGGTTTTTTTTGTAAAAAAAAAAAAAGTACCTAATAAATACACTATTTCATGTTTTTTGTCAAATACAATTTTTATGTCAACTTGTGATGTGTAAAAATAACATATTTTTACACATCACTCGTTGAAATAAAAATCGTATTTGACAAAAAACATGAAATAGCCTCTATGTATTACATGTTCATTGTTTTTATTTTCCAAGTCACAAAAATAACTTATGTATTATGAGTGGCTTGGGCAGTTCTGCCTTTGAAGTAAGCAGACATTGGTACACAGTTTCTTTTAAACATAGTTTGTTGAATAAGCATAGGCTGACATTTTTTCACAAATTTAATAAATGTAGTTGGAAGTTGCCAGTTAAGTTTGACACTTGCCGACACGATCCACCATGCATGACTAATTTTTAACATGCTAATCCAAAGATCAATTGCTCATTGTTTTTAAACATGTTAATCAATGTATACACAGATATGGTAGTGAGTTACTTAATCTCGTTGGAGACACTAAAAGGTACACAGACATTTGCTGTTATGAAAAGTAATATTTTGAAAAGAGGCCACAGGTTGCATTTTTGTCTGCCCACCGTTACTCGCATTAATTTAGGGATGCATTAATTTCATGATCTACAGTATATACCAATTTTCAGCAAAATCAAAGGGTGTTTGTGTGTGTATGGATGTTTGTATGTATGTGTGAGTGTTTATGTGTATGTGTGTGCATGTGTGTGTGTGCATGCATATGAGTGTGTTTTCTTATTTCACATGTATTCTTCTTTACATTTGAAAAGAAAACTCAGGAATATTATATCTTTACTTTTATATTTTAGGCTTCATGTGGATATTATCATAATAGTGCTTGACAGCATAAAATTGACGAACTGTAGCAGTCTTGCCAGTGGATTTATGAATATCGTGGAAAGTTGGAGGTTTTGGACCAATATCTTTGTTATAAAAGATGTTAAAAGAATACAATATCATCCAATAGTAAATTCTGCAAAATGTGTCATTATAAGTGTAGCAAAGAAAATGATCAGTCTTGAATTGCAATGCAGTTTTGTTAGAATTGTGCAGAAAAATGAAGATGCATCAGTTTGTAATATGAAAAACGTTACTGAATCCTTTGAAAAAATAATGACTACAGAGGAAATTACAAATACAGCACAGTTTCTTTCATACTGGGAATCGGCTAAAAGCCTGATGAAGAAAGCAGATGATACATTTAAGATGATGCATCATGTATTACAAAAACTAAAAGAAAAGGCATGTGAAACTATTCCAGATCTAGATAATGCAGTAAATATCTTGAAGATGAAAGAAAAAAGATATTTTGAGGAATGTGTTTATGTTGTTGATTTACAGAATAGATCATTCTGGGGAGTACTGCAAGATATTACTAATGTGGTTCCAGATTTGGAACAGCCGGTAAGCTCTGACATCTTTTGGAACGTTTGCCAAGACATTATCAAAACAAAATTGTGTTCAATACAGGAAGAGCCAGAATTAGACACTGAGCAAAGCATGATTCAAAACAGCACAAGTGAAGATCTAGAAACAGAACCTATTCAAAACAGCACAAGTGAAGATCTAGAAACAGAACCTATCATTACTTTGACTGTATTACAGGAGTTGAAGTCCAGTGGAACTTGCTGTTATAAAGATATTTGGAAGCCATATATTGATGAAGAAAATAAAACAGTTTCAAACATAAATGAAGCCATAAAATGTTCAACAAATCTTTTGGAAGAAATAGAGATTGCTGAAGCTTACCTGAAGATGAAACTTGAGGAATGGGTAAAGATTGGATTACTCATGCTCCATGACTTCAAGAAATATGAAGCTAAAATGGTGGAATTGAAACATGTTCTCACTGATTTTGATATTAATATTTTACATGATGACAGTTTCTCTGATGCTTTAAATCTGTTTTCAGAGTTTGATAATTCAACTTTCACTTTGAAGAAACTATATTCAGCTAAACTGTACATGGATGAGGTCTTATGTGATATCAAGGAAAATGTCATTGAAGTTTTGAAAGAACTTACACAGCATCCTGCCTTGGTGAAGTTCCTACTTGAAATTGTCAATGAGGATGTCAGAAATTTAATTGATGCTGTTGAAGAGCATTCAGAACATCGAATACAGCCATCAGCTGTATCCAGCTTAATAGATCTTAAGAGCTTCATTAGAACATTTTGCAAAGCAGACAAAATGCTAAGTGCAAAGAACATATTTAAATCCATTTGTGCAAGTACTGAAAAGATTGGGTGTCAGAAACTAATTGAGATGATCAATGAAGCTAGTCAGAATGTCAGTTGTCTTCGATCTTTGTTTCATAATCTTGCAAACCATGTTGCAATTACCAAAGAGATTGTTGATATGCTGACCAATGAGGATATGACTGCCACTGTACATTTTTTCATAGATGCTGAGGGAACATGTCTGGTAAAGATTAAGTGCAAAAACAATAACACAGAGTTTGTTTACTCAAAAATTGATATTAGTGATCATCGAAGTAGAGCATTTCTTTTAATGAATACTAAGAAAGAAACGTATGCCCAAAATGGAAGATTAAAACTGACTTCAGATTCCTACCAAACATTTATCAACTACATTGATGCTGCTTTAGAAATTTGTTTATTCTTGGAAAACCTTCACCAAACTGGCCACCCAGACTATGTTGATTCAAATTTTAATTTGACATTTCTAGTTAGCAAATTGAAATGCGAAGCAAAAACAATTGAAGGGCAGTTAAACATGTGGAGAGATATTCTGAAAACAAGTTATGACAAATACTTTTGGCTTTGTTACTTTCACCCTCAACAACTATGGAAGATGAAACAATGTTTGCAAAAGGAAATTGAAAAAGAACACTTTTTGGAGTTGCTTCAATTCACAGGATTCCAATCAGATTGTTTTCAAGAAGCTTGTGAACTGTTCTGTCATGGTGTGAAAACTAAAGATGATTTTGGACTTTCCTTGCTAGGAGAAATTCTTGATAGTGTGCTTGAAAATATTTTGCTAAAGCCATTGTCTCTTCCAAAGAATGAAACTTGTTCCCAAAGTAATATTGTACAATATGGAAAGTTGTGCATAGCTTCCTTAGAGAATGGTTCTCGTCAAGTCATTCCAACTCTTATGGCAATGTACAGAGATACCACTGGAGCATTTCCTCTCCCTCATCAAGTGCTATTTTGTCGAGAGGACACATCATGGGAAGAAATAAACCTCCTCTTGATGCGATGCTTACGATCTGGAACAAGACATTCCAGAAATAAAGACCTTGAGCTTTACTGCATTGCCATGGTTGAGAATTTACCAAATGCCATTCAGTACTTTCTGGTGGATGAAATAAAGAGACACCAATGGCAGTCATCCAGACTTGCATTAATCTGCAGAGGTCAAACTGGTCATCCATTTCTTGATTACTTTTCAGACTATGTATGCCACATTAGTCAAATGACAACAGCAGAAATTAAAAAATGCTATGAAATGGTGTTCCCAAATGTGATTACCATTACATCTGAAGTGCCAGGCTTGGGAAAGACAACACATATTGAAAACATTGCTAACACACAGCAGAGAAAGTTGAAAACAATATATATTAATGGAGATATAGATATTAGGACACTTCTTTCTCAACTTTCAGGTATGACTCTACAAAAGTCTGACAGTCTACATATCAATGTAGATCTTGTTAATGATCCTCTAGACCTTGATATTCTGATTTACCAAATGATTATACTGAGGAATATGGCACACAGGTCTAACCGTGTCCACATACAAACACAAATTGTGTTCATTGAAATTGCAAACACAGTCAATAACTATCTGCTAGATTCACTCTTCACAACAATGATGTTTAAAAGAAAGCATTTGAAATGGGAAAATTTCTCAAACTATATTGTTTCCACAACTGTTACGTCATCTGTACAAGTTGTTTGTCATTATTTAGATGCCATGAATAAACACACATTACCTGATAAAGATATTCTTTTTGAAGGTAATGATGCTGTTGAGCCTATGTTTGAGCAACGATGCAGAGAACTTCTTCAACAGTTTTTTACTTTTGAAGGTACCAATTCATTCACATTGGTAAATATTGCTTTAAATGTTCTTGCAGAGCAATTGAGAAGGATGTCATGCAGTATATTTTTTCAAGTGGCACAACTTCGTAGCATGATGGCATTTAAAGGAAGAAGCATCAAGCAAGATATGGTCAAAGGATTGTTAAATGTATCAAAAGAATTTGCAAAGCGATCTGTCAAGTCATGTCGAAGTGATCAAGAAAGAGCTCAGTCTGGCAGAAGTGTTGACCAAATATCTGCTGCATCTGTAGTAGAGAGAGTGGAGATTGGTTTAATTAGATGGACAGAGAGCAATCATTTGGTAATTGCATTCAATAATCAGGACCGAAATACCACATCTTTTGTGTACAGAGATTTAAAACATGTTTCATGTGAAATACTAAATTTGTATGAATCACAAGAGAGGAAAAAACTCCCAGATCTTACCAAAATGAGTCCAAAGGAGCTTCAACAAATGCTTGAACTAATTACAAGAACAAAACCTTTAGCGGTATCAGAATCTATTAAAGAAACTCTACAGAATTCATATGCCCTAACTGCAGATAATTTTTTGAAAATGATACTGATAAGTCAAAGAATAGATGCAAACATTCCAGTTATAATGATGGGTGAAACAGGCTGTGGCAAAACAAGTGTCATAAGGTATCTATCTCAAGTTTGTGGAACAAAAATGGAAATATTCAATTTCCATGCAGGCATTGATGAAAAAAGAATTATAGAAAGAGTCTGTTCCATTATTGACGAAGCATCTAGAAATCCAGAGAGATCCACTTGGCTATTTCTTGATGAAATCAACACATCAAATCATTTGGGATTGATTTCAAATATTATTTGCCATCGTTCTTGTTATGATCATAAGCTACCTGAAAATTTAGTTGTCATCGCTGCCTGCAATCCATACAAACTGCGAACTTCTAATGTATTTACATCTGGTTTGAAAGACAAAGCCAAAATGGATGAGAGATCAGGTTTAGTGTACAGGGTTAATCCATTGCCAGAAAGCATACTGGATTATGTTTGGGATTTTGGTACACTGAGCGAGAATGATGAATTGTCCTACATTCAAAGAATGGTGACAGATGTAGTATCTAAACCAAAACTGCCTGTACTTGTGGATCTATTGGTCAGGTCTCACCTCCTAATAAGAAAGTTTGAAGATACTCATTATTGTGTCAGTCTACGTGATGTTGATCGCTGCCGAAAACTCATACCATGGTTTAGTAAAATGCTTAAAGAAAAACAGACATCTGATGAAGATGTAGAAAGAAATTCAATTATTCTCAGTTTGGCCCACACATACCATTATCGAATACCAAAAGCTGAGGACAGAAAAAAATACAGAAATGATCTTTTGAATGTGTTCAAAAAGCATAATGTTTGGACAAGTTGCAATATCTTAGAGGTGATTTCAAATGAACAAAAAGACATTTTGAACAGAATGAAACTTCCTGAGGGTACCGCAAAAAATTCTGCTTTGAAAGAAAATGTGTTTGTTGTTTTGGTGTGCATTTTAAACAAGATTCCTGTGTTTTTGGTTGGAAAGCCAGGGTGCAGCAAATCATTATCTTTACAATTGATTAAAGACAATTTGAGGGGAGCGGATTCTATTGATGATTTTTTAAAAACATTACCAGAGGTCTACTTCGTTTCTTACCAAGGTTCAGAAATGTCTACATCTGAGGGCATAATAAAAGTTTTTGAAAAGGCCAAAAGTTATCAAAAAAAAGACAATGAAAATGTTCTTCCGGTTGTCATTCTAGATGAGGTTGGACTGGCGGAGAATTCTTGTTTCAATCCTTTAAAAGTCCTGCACAGTTTGCTGGAACCTGAAGACCGACAAGTTTCTGTTGTCGGAATATCTAACTGGGCCCTTGATGCTGCCAAAATGAATCGTGTTGTACATCTTTCACGTCCTGATTTGGATGCTGGTGAGCTTTATGAGACTGGTAAAGATATTGGTGTTGCCAATGCAACAGAGAATCATAGAGTTGATGACAACATTCTGAAAATTCTAGCTGAAACATATCATCAGTATATCCATAAAGTATTAACCATTTTGCCAAACTTCCATGGTCTCAGAGATTTTTACTCACTGGTGAAATATGTATCCAGAGAAATAAGTCTGCAAAAGTCTGGTAGTAGCATTAAAGACAAGTTACAGTGTGCTGTAAAAGGTATTCAAAGGAATTTTGGGGGTCAACCGACAGGTTCACTCATGAACATATTTGAAAATTGTGTTAAAAAAACATTCAAGGATTTAGAAAATGTTGATATTAAACCTAGTCCTGTCCTAGAGTTAATTGAAGATAATATCAATGACAAAAAAGCTCGAAATTTGATGTTAATAACTGAAGGTGATGCAGCACTTGGAGTGGTTGAAATGCTTCTTAAACAAATGGGTAGAGAGTTTGTCACAATATTTGGAAGTCAGTTAGATGGTGATATAGCAGATGAGTACAATTACAGAATTCTCAGCAAAATCATTCTGTGTATGGAACAAGGCATTGTGCTAATTATGAAAGACCTGGAACGTATATATGGAAGCTTGTATGATATGCTAAATCAAAATTATACAACCGTGACAAAAAAACACCTTTGCTGTGTTGCTCTTGGGCCTCACAATAATGCTTTATGTCAGGTTCATGAAGACTTCCGTTGCATTGTCATAATTGATAAGAACAAGTTGGATAATTCAGACCCTCCATTTCTTAATAGATTTGAGAAACAAACATTGCAAATTGCTGATGTCCTCAGTCCAGAGGATAAAAAAACTGTTGAGGAGCTAGAGATGTGGACAGCAAAACTGAGCAAAATTGAAAACATGTCCTTTGAACAAATTGACCTGATACCTGTGTATAGTGAGGAGCTCATTCCATCACTTGTTTATTCTAACATCAAGGAAGGAACCAAGAAACAAGTTGAAATTCTTGAACAGTGCCAACGTGAACTCATTAATGTTTGCACACCAGAAGGCATAACAAGAGGAAAGAAGTCAACCTTGGCAAATAATTCTAGAACAGAATATGATAGTTTGCTAAATGATTATTTTGAACTTCCAGTACACAATGGACTAGAGTCATTTTTGGAATCTCATAAAAATGATGGATCTGGTGAGACTGGACAAAACATCATTATTCTTACACATAGTAACATCCATGAAGATGTGGAAAAATCCCTTCAGTCAAAATGTCAAGTTGAAAATTTGGCTACCTTCAAATCTGAAAAAGAACTGTCTGCAAGACTTGAAGCATTTTGGTTTAACAGGGATAAGACAATTTTGATAGTTAAAAGTCTGCCAAGTGTAGATGGACAGAACCTGTTACTTCTGAAAGCAACACTTGAAAAACAAAGGAGTGAATTTTTGAAAACAGATACAATGTCTTCTTTGGAAAAACATGTTCTCATTATTCTTCACCTCCAAAAAACAGTTCATGAAAAATACTGTTTTATTAATTTCCTCAGTGAATGGAAAGTAACACTCATTGACAATTTGGTGGCCAAAGATCTTTCACTAATAGACATACACAACAAATCTATTTTTTATTTAATAGAGAAAAAAGGGTCACTTCAAGATACAATAAGGAAACTTATGTTTTGGGCTTTCAATTGCATAGGATACAGTAGGAGTTTTCGAACACTGGATGACTTGTCAGTGCTAATCGAAAGAATTCAAAAAACAAACCCTATTCTGGGCTCCATTGAGAAGGTTATTTGGAGATGGCTTGAAAATAATACAAAAATACATGAGGAAGAAATGTGGCAAACTGATCTTGCTTGTGACAAAACCAGACTTTTGGCCTACTCTACCTTTCTGGATGCCATAGATGAAGTGGTATGTAGTTACATAAAACATCCATTAGCTGCGGTTGTATGTAAGATTGAAATCTTCAATGCTTGGAATAGATGCAGTTGGTGTCTGAATGACCAGCCATGTGATGAAAAATTACAGGCATGGATACACCATATGACTGATGAACATGTGGTTGACATTTCTAATGATCCACCTCCAGCTGGGCCAGAATGTTTGTATGGACCTGACACTTTGCTACATTTGAAGCACCCTTTTAGCAAAGCATTTCTGCTTCACATTGAAGAAAAAGTGAAAAAACTATTTTTAAAAGAGTTGTCTGTCATGAATGAAAATGATTGTATAACTGAAAGTCAACTGCACTCTCTATTTGAGAAATATCTTGATCCAGTAAAACAGTCAGCATCCACCATGTTTGAGTATTCATATCCAAATCAACAGGATGATTACTTTGATGATTTCTGTGCATTATTGTGTTCCAAAAGTACCATATTATTAGCCACTACACAAAAAGTAAATATGCTGAAAAAGGTCCTAACATCTCTAATGCCATTGTCAAATGACAGTTTTCCTGTGTTTGTTACCAAGTTGCACATAATTTATTGGCTAAATGAATCAAAGCTGTATGCTGTACAACATCTTGTTGATGCCTGCATGCAGGTACAGTGTAATGAACCAAATGAATATTATGATGAATTTATAAGCCTAATTGATTCACGTGAGCATAAAGAAAATAAATTGGATGTTGACATTACCAAACAACCAGTAAGTGAAAGCACTGACAATGTTGAAGAAGAGAATTGCTTTGAAATAACCACTTGGTGCAGAATTATAGAACAAGTATGTAGGAAGCTTCTACAATCATCTGTTCATCTAGAAAATGAAGAAGACTGCAATACTTGGCAAAGAAATACAAGCATGGTACTCACACATGCTGATGAAGTGTCTGTAGTCCCACCAGTGTCACACAAACTGTCACTATGCAACCATTTTGCTAGTCTGATTATTATGTCTGGTGGAATCTCAGAAGACTACTTGGTCAGATTGGGTAGACATTTGACTGAGAAAGAACTTGACTCAAAGGAGATGTTTGATTTCATATTGCAATTACTAAAGGAGTTAAAGTCGGAACCTCAAATTACTAATGAATGCCTCTTGCAGTTCTATTCTTGTTATGTCAGTTGTTGTTTTGAAGCCAATATTGATACTCAAGTAATGAGCTGGGTTATGGAGGAAACATTGAGCAATGAACTGTTGACTGAAGGTGACTATTATCTCTTTGGACCTGCTTTACATTTAGCCATTGCAATTAACCTGGGTTTAGATAATGGTCCAAAAACCCTGGTTGACATTATACAGAATGAGAAGAGCATACAAGGTACATTCTTCATGAAATTGGATAAAGCTTTAAGAGGTCAGAAATCAGGATCATCCTTTTTATGTCTCTGTGTTGACATTTTCCAACACTTCTTTGTTGAAAATGAAGTAAAGGATGAAATCTTAATTTCATGTTTGAATAAGTGCAGTATTTCTGCCAAGTGCCTCTCTCAAACAGTTGCAGTTGCATGTGCAAAATACCATCTTGAGCACTTATCCCGTTTAAAGTCACAAAATAAACTGATTGAACAACTTTTGAAGGAAGAACAAACATTGAACCAAATATATCGTCTTGACCTGTATTTTATTGCATGTGCTGTGGCAGGTGATGGTATAATGACTTTCAAGAGGTTATGTAAAAACTTCAAGTTTTTGGAGGATAAAGGTCAACAACATATGAGTAATACTTTTGATCTCAATCCACTGTTACAGCCAAAATTTGACAGTACTGTTATTGATGCATTTGACAAGTTACCAAGTGATGAAACAAGTTTAACAAGTATCATTAATCAATCTGTTAATGATCACAAAGTTCAATTTTCATTGTTCTCAGTTACACTTCACAAATTTTTCTTGTCCAGATTGTTACAGCCATTGTCAGAAACAGAAAGCTCCATAGCTAAAAATATTTGCAAGGTTGCAACTGAAGCAAACATGCCAAAGGATGCTTTAAATTTATTGCATTGTCTTTGCTGTCTTAAAGATTTTAAGTTCTCGGTATTGAGCAACATCTGTGAGGAAACTGGTGAAAAAGAATTTCAGATAGCATCATTTCTGATTCATGTTATATGCAGCTGTTTGACAAATGACCAACAATCTAAGCCATCAGCATTGTGTATGTGTATGCTCCATACAGCAGAGACTGCTAAATTCTATTTACCTGGCGTGACAAAGACTGATGAAGTCAGTGTTGGATTTTGCACTTTGATTAAAGACGAAAAGCAAGTTCAATTTTCCGAAAGTTCATCCAATCCAAAATCTGTTTTTGTGAATAATTGCTCAGAAGAAAATGTTGGTACAATGTGCTCCAAAAAGACAAAAGGTGACACAATGAAAAAGAAACATATTTCACTTTTCCAGGAAGAAACACTTATGAATAAAGGCTATATCCAAGGTTATATCCCATGTGACCCCAACAATGATATAATCACAACTACACGGTCATTATCTCCAGTTGCTTTCAGGTTTATTCAACTTTTGATTCATGCATGCTTTGTTGGATCTTTAGCACTTGGACTTTCTACAAAGCAGGAACTTGCAGAGCATCTCACACTTCAACAGGATTTGGATGTGGAAGACTATCTGAGGAAACACATGTTTACACACTGGGAAGTGCTTAAGCAGCTAACAACATGTGGGCATGCACAGCTTGGAAAGTTTCTTCATGAATTGTTGAATAAAATGGATTCCCTTCTTTTCGAAAAAGCACATACACTTGAAACTCCACCAGGAAGGACGTTTATTGAAGACAGTATTTGCAATTTGATTGATGGCATCACTAAAACACGATTTTCAGCTATTCAAGACACCACAAAAAGATTTTTATCAGTGTCATCTACACCTTTGCCATTGAACCTTGACAGTATTTTGCAAGAGGTTAACATAGATGAAGATAAATTTCCGTTGTTTTTAAAGCAGACATTACCACCAAGTTTTCTAAACATGAAGTCAGAATTCATAATCAACAAGATGGATAAGCAGTTTCCATTTTTAGCTCTTGTCATTGCAAAAGAAAACCAGTTGTCACTGCTTGAGTGTTTATTACCAATTGTTAAATGGCATTCATTTTGTTTTGAAAAGATTAGCTATAAAAAGACCAGAGATGAATGCAGACGACTGCTTATCATGGATTTTATTAAACGATGTGATGAGAAAGAACATTCTGAGAAGTTATTCCAAGACTTTAGAGATGCATGGAATAAATTGATATCAAATGAGAATTTTCTTAGAAAGTACAACAAAAATCTTGGAAAAGTTCCCAAAATTACCATGGACAACATGGTTGAAGATTGCATCATTATTGATAGTAACTGTGCTATTTATCAAATCCTTGTTGCCTTGAAGAATGTACAAAATGAGTTTCTGGAGGATGCTTTGATTATAAGTCTTACTTTGAAATCTCCTTGTTTGACTTTCATGAAGAAGACTGACAAATCAGCTGTCTTGGCCATAATTCCTATTGAAGAGATTACTGAAAAAGACATTGTTCATTTGAATATGGACCTGTCTCAAAAGAGACTTTCTGATACCATCCTCAAATTTTCACAATGTTGTAAAGAGTATGGTCATGGTAGAATTCACAACTATGACTTTTATTTCATTGAACGTCAGTTTGCAGATTACATATTGGTAAAGAAGCCTTGCTTGGAGATCACAGCTAGTTTTCCAATGGTTGTCTTCTTTGGGGACTGTCTTTACAGATCTGTCGCTCAGTTTGAAGATATTGAAGCATTTGTGAAACAGCGTGAAATAAAAACTGACATCAAAAAGAAAGTTTCCCAGCTTATGCACCAAAGCCATTCTTACTTGCGAATTATCCTTGAGTACCTGGAAATTATTTTTACATTAATGAAGAGGACACAACAACCAAAACATGAAAGGGACCTTGCTCAATACTATATTACCCAGTGGCCTGTTTATTTTCAGCAAAAGTCACGTGAAGTTGAAGACTTGTTAAGGCCTATTGAACTATGCTATTTGACATCCCTTTTTGAATATGTTGAAAGTCTTGAGGGAGATAAAGCCATTTGCAATTTAGAAGGAAAATTCACCACCCCACTGAATGATGTGTTGGAGGCAAATCTTAAAGAACTTGTAAATACAGCTGATGTTAACTTACTGGAAAGACTGTTAGCAGCTCTAAAACGGTTTGCCTACAGAAATATTGAGGACTGTGGTGTTTCTGCTGAAGATCAGCTTTGTCGCAGAATACTTCATAATCCTGCACTGTGGCCTCGTGATCCACAAAGATTGTTCCCTGATAAGCCAAAGCAGTTGGACATTCACCCTGATCTGTGTGTGAAACATATCAAGTCTGCTGTGCAATATTTGCACCAGGTTAGTATATTTGAAATATAATATCTCTCCTTAATCACCTAAAGTAAAGTTTGTTTTGTTTAACACATTGATTTTTATCATCATCGGTTATTGGACGTCATTCATATGGTCATTTTGACACACATTTTTAGAAGGAA
>JAUTWP010042096.1:0-13102 GCA_033042655.1 Cyathermia naticoides
TATATACACTTTCCATAATTATAATCCTTGAAAGGAATTAAAACAACCGAAATAATACGGTTCTAATCCCTTTAATGTTAACAAATATTCCTTTTCTTTGTACTGTGTAGAAGGTAGAGGAGAAGAGAACAGTGTGCGACTCAAATGGAAGTGAGAAAACGCAGATAACTCGCACAATAGGAGATCAATCTTTCACCGTGATTAGAAACACAAATGATTCTGGAGTGAAAAGAGAGGAATCATTTCACAATATGGATGAAAGTAAGTCATAACTACTGACATTTTCCTTTTCATGCCAGGTCAGGTCATGAGGTTTAACATCAAAGTTCAGAGCCAGGCTTTTATAGCAGGCAGGATGTAGCTCAGTTGGAAGCGTTCCTGCCTTTGAAGTGGGATTGATCCTTCTCAGTGGACCCATCTGCAGTTTGGGCTATTTTCCGTTCCAACCTGTGCTCCACAGCTGGTTCATCAAAGACTGGTATGTACAGTCCTGTCTATGGGAAAGTGCATATAAAAGATCCCTTGCTGCTTATCGAAAAGAGTAGCCTATGTGACAGCAGTGGGTTTCCTCTAAAAATGTGTCAAAGTGATCATATGAGTGACGTCCAATAGCTGCTGATAAGATAAAAAATCAATGTGCTCTGGTGGCGTCGTTAAATAAAACAAACTTTACTTTATAGCAGATGCCTTTCATGGGCACAGTTTATGGTTTTGTCCATCCACAACGTCTAGGACAGGACATTGTGTTTAACGTCCACTTTCAGAGCCAGGCTGTTATAGCAGACTCCTCTCCCGGACACAGTTTATGGTTTTATCCATCCACTGCATCCGGGTTATTCTTTTCATGTTTAGAGTATGCATTTTTACACCTTCTACGAAAGCATATACTTAAAATTAGGGGATAACCATACTTTTTTTCTCTTCGATTTGTGGATGTGTATCGATGGTTTTACTGTCGCAAATTTTGTTTTATTGGTGACTTATTTGACATCTAAGCAGATTGGTTGTTCTAAATATGTATAATTAGAATGTTATTTCAGTGGACATTTTAATGATAATTTAAAAAGCTGGATCCAGGAATCTTTAAAAGGTGTTCCAGATCAAGATATTTCAAAGGGAGGGGTTCTTCACTTCAGTGTGTTGGGGAATATTTGAGAATATAAGAATCCATCATATGCACTCATGTGGGATAGGGCTATTGAAATGTGGCCGATGGTGGAATAGCCCTATCCCACATGAGTACATAGCTGATGGATTAATTTTCTCCCATTAGTCCAAAAAGTTATAATTTTTATTTGTCATTATTCAATAAATAAAATATTCTATTAAAAAGAACATACCTCAAAATGGGTTATTCTAAAAGTATAAATTAAAAGTGTGTTTCTTACAAGGGCTTGCTCTATCTTGCATATGCAGGTATGAGAGAAAATATTTTTCTAAACCTTTTAAGTGATGGGTTTAATCCACTGAACTCCACACCTAGATCTGCCTCTGAATTACATTTGTATGTGGGTGTTGGGTGATCACATTTGGAAAAGATGTGTGTGCTTTTTTTCTTTTAAGTGTTAGATTTGATTGCTTGTTTCAAATGACATGGAAAATGTAGAGCATTTTAAAGTTTAAAATAGCATTTACTCTACGTACGTAAAATTGAAATGTAAATTTGTTATTTTCAGAGGAGGTCACACAGTTTGAGAAAAAGTGGGAAGAAGGAGACAGGCCTGTCGTCAGAGAAGATCCACCATCTGGCATAACATCATTACTCCATAGGTTGTTGAGCATACCAAACATAAGGTTTTAAGATTGTAACTGTCGCCGTCAATTGAACTCTGGTTTTGTAGTGTTATGAAATTCTATTTTATGAGTTTGTGAAACCAGCTGTCATTTTGACATTCACCTAACGAAAGTAGCTCTACCTGAATTCACGATCACACCTTAAAACTGTTGAGTAAAACGTTATAAATAATGATGGGCACATGATTATAAAAGTTTTAGTATCTAGACACCAACTTATGCGTCGTCTCCAATGTCTTAACCACCATTGAAATAACATCAGATATGTCATGCTTTATCATGTGTTAACACAACCATTGAAATAACATCAGATATGTCATGCTTTATCATGTAACACAACCATTGAAATAACATCAGATATGTTATGCTTTATCATGTAACACCACATTCAAATAACATCAGATATGTTATGCTTTATCATGTAACACCACATTCAAATAACATCAGATATGTCATGCTTTATCATGTAACACAACCATTCAAATAACATCAGATATGTCATGCTTTATCATGTAACACAACCATTCAAATAACATCAGATATGTCATTCTTTATCATGTGTTAACAGCACCAGTCAAATAACATCAGATATGTCATTCTTTATAACGTTTTAATTTTCAGTTTGGGCTCTATGTAAATAATGTTTTGTTTTGTGTTTTAAAATTAAAGGTTTTTTTGTTTTTTTTATATACAAGTTCGTATGTCTACGATCTGTATAGGTTCAGTTTAATGTTTTGTTTTGCATTTTAAAATTAAAGTGTTTATTTTTTATATACAAGTTCATCTGACTCCTTATATACAAGTTCATCTGACTCCAATCTATAAAGGTTTAGTGTAATATTTTGTGTTTTGAAAATGAATGTGATATGTGTCTTAAAACTTAAGTTGTTTGATTATTATTGATTTTGTTTTTTAATTTTTTCATATTGTCATTGTGTTGTTTTCAAATTTGTATGTAGTAAATGTAATTTGTATTGTTTCATAAACTAATAATGTAATTAACAATATCCTATGCTCTCTCAGCAGAGATCAAAATTAATATGTGGAAATCCTAGTGGTTATCACATCCATCTTTTTTCATGGAAAGCAGAAATCACAGAGTTGGGGATGGGATTTCTCCACAAACCTGGATTTCAACGTGGTTCAACAAAAAAAATCTTTTTTTTTTAATGCTTTCAGATATTTTTGATTTTTTGTTCGTGTCATTATGTTGTAAAGTTTTCCACATTTTTTTTTAATGTTTCAGTCTCATTTCTGCAGGTTGAATTTAAATCAAGCTAAATTTAGTTATCTGAGTCATTCTTGTATTTCTTACCCAGTGGAAATATTCTTGTTCTGTAATTTATTTATTTTTCTCATATTAACATTAACTTCTGTACTGGGAAGTAAACTTGAGTTATGCTTGAACCTCTATATAAGAAGAAATTAAACAATCTCCAACCAATGGATAATTTTATTATTATCATAGATGGTTACAGGCAAGTTTAACTTAGATATAAACTAATTTCTATAGCATGTACATATTTTTTAATTCAATCATCTGTTGAAATTAAGAAAATGTATTTTAATACAGCCTCTAATAAAAACAGAATTCAGAATTTTTCACTAATTTTATTAAAATAATTTCAAACTTGACTGGAAGCAATTGTTAATATTATTAATTATGATGACAGTTTTGTATTTATTTAGTTTATTATGCTGTGTAAAATCTTCAAAAAATATTACAAAAGAAATAATTTACATAAAAATATAAAAAGTCCAGTGGGCAATTGTAATTGCTAATTTGCAGGCTTGTTGAAATTTAGGTTTGTGGATCATAATTATATATATTTTTTTAATCTATTTTGAAAATTCATAACAAATATTATGTGTTGTAGCATGGTTTTTTTTTCAGAACTGTATTTGGGAAGATTAATAGTGACTTATGTTTATTATGGTTTCATCCAATGGCAATGAAAATAAATAAATATGTTATTGTTTGACTTTGATTGTCTTTGTTTTCTCTTTTACAAAAACATCACACTATTTGAGTGGTAAAGTTTTGCAGTGGCACCACCAAGTTTGCTGCTCATCCAAAGTAAAGTTTATTTTGTTTAATGACGCCACTGGAGGGAGGAGCGGAATGTGTGCCAGCCTTTGAAGCGTTCGGTCGTCTGATTGATCCTTCTCAGTGGACCCAGCTGCCGTTTGGGCTATTTTCCATTACAACCAGTGGTCCACAACTGGTTCATCAAAGGCTGTGGTATGTTCTGTCTATGGAAAAGTGCATATAAAAGATCCCTTGCTGCTTATCGAAAAGAGTAGTCTATGTGGCAGCTGCGGGTTTCCTTCTAAAAAGTGGGTCAAAATGACCATATGAATGACATCCAATAACCGATGATAAGATAAAAATCAATGTGTTCCAGTGGCATCGTTAACAAAACAAATTTTACTTTTCTTCCTTCAAAATGATGCATTACATTTTGACTGCACAAAAAAAACTAAAAAAAATCTTTTTTATGTTTGTGTATTTTAATTTTATGCATGTGCAATTTTTACCTATAAAAAATTTGTGTTAATATTTGTGTTAAAATGTTTATGTATGCTTTAATTTTTATATTTTTCAGTACTATCACACTCCTAATATATCCTTGGCAACTTTCCGATATGAAAGTGATAATGAAACTATGATAAAACCATTAAAATTTTGTAAAAAGATTTACAAAGTTGGCACGATATTTTCAAATGGATCCATCATTGTGAATCCACAGGAAGAATACAGTAAGAAATTATGCCTACATTCTTGTTTTATTAAATAGACATATAGAAACTAAACATTTAACTAATCCAAGATTTTCCATTCCAACCAGTGCTCCACAACTGGTTCGTCATGTCCTGTCATGTGCTGTCTGTGCATATAAAAGATACCTTGCTGCTTATTGGAAAGAATAGACTGTGGCGGCAGCGGGTTTCCTTGAAAAGAAATGTATCAAAATTACCATATGAATGACATCCAATAACCGCTCTAGTGGTGTCGTTAAATAAAAAACTTCTATTATTAGAATACTTTCAAAAATGAATTTCTTTTAAAACATTTTATCATAAATAAAAAGAAAATTGGACATTTATGTAATTAGTTTCTAAGATTTTAATTTAAATTAAGTGACTTTTAGTTTGTGTTAGGCATTGGATTGTACACTGTACAACATCACAGAGAGTGGTAGTAATTATAATTATATTCATGTATACTTGATTATACATTAACTGTTAGCGTAAAAATATTAAAAAAAAGGATGAAACTGGTTTCTAAAAAGAAGTTTAAATTTTTATTTAACTCATCTGAAGTGGATTAGCTCCTTTCTTTAAATAATATTTTCATGCTAAAATCTCAACATAGTTATGTATGTATGGTATATTACATTATCAAATTATAGTTGTGATTTAAATGCATATGTTTGATGTTCAGTTGCTAATGATTAAACAATCAATATGCTTTAGTTGCATTGTTAAATAAAACAATGTCAAAATGACCATATGAATGACGTCCAATAGCCACTGAAGATAAAAAAAATCAATGTGCTCTAGTGGCATCATTAAACAAAACAAACTTTACTCTTTTTTTATATAAAACAAATTTTTCTTTTGTTTTTGTTTGCAGGTTGTTTTGATTTATTACCTGTTAAAGTTGGTAACTCCACTGACTTGAAGTTTGATATTTTAGAGTTCATGAAACAAACAAATCGCTCTTTTGAATGGGACAAGTATGTTGTTTTCTTCTTATGAGACTTTACCTTTGTTATCACATCACTATCAAAACAGTATTTATCCCCTTTGATCAAAATAATTTAATACCTACATCTCTAATTCCAATTTATGTCTCATTTGGTTGACGCATACCGTACAATAGTTGTGTGTATTCAAAAATAAGAAAAGACATTCATTATAATTTATAATGTATCATAAGTCATTTATGCTCCCTTAATGTTTCTTTCAAAGTTATTCAATAATAATAAATTAATACTTAGATATTTAACAGATTTTCTTTTTCTAGCCCAAAAATTACTTGCTGAAATTAACAGACTAGTTTTGTTTCCAAACATTAAGTATGTCTCAAATTAACTAATTCCATTTTGAGAGATTGTAACATTTTCTATTTAAAAAACAAGATTAAAAAAATAGCTAATGTTGAATTTTAATTTTATTCCATTTCTGCTAAACTGTATATTAGTGGATCCGTAACCTAAAAAAAAGTAAAAACGTGGCTTACTGAACTTGAGTATGTTCACAACATCTCTGTGAAGTGTTCGTGTTTCTTGCAGTTTGCTGGAAGTTGATCTAAAGATGACCTATATTTCCTATCACTTGAACCTGTTTGCAGCACGCAGAGGCCCGGCATGTTTTAAACTTGGTGTTACAGTAAGTTATTGGTTTTTATACTTTATAAACTGTTATAATATAAAACAATATACAGTCAAACTGTCTTAAGCAGCCACCCAAGGGAGTAACAAAAAGTGACCTCTGAAGACAGGTGGCTGCTTAATACAGATTATATTGTACTAAATTAGCTGATTTTGGAGAAAATAAAGGTGCCTTTTGAAGACAGGTGGCTGCTTATTACAGGTGGCCGCTTTAGCAGGTTTAACTCTAATGCCATCCAGCATGTTTTAAAATCGGTGTTACAGTAATCTATTGGTTTTTATACTTTTTAAACTGCTATTGATTCTTTCTAGTTTAGAAACCATAAATGTTTATGCAGTACAGTATCTTTATTACTGTGTTGGGATTAAACATGTATGTACAAAGTCAGTTATGTTATGCCATCTTTTTAAAACTAACTGTAATGTTATTTATATATTTTTTCAGGTAGAATTTGATAATTCTAATAGAGACGGGCAGATGCTGATAGACTTGAATATGGAAGCTACTGAGATCAAATGTTCTGTTTTGTCTAAAAGTAAGTAATTAAATAAGAAATTGCTTGCAATGTGTAACTAATTTTCTGTGTGTTTTATCATTCATTTTTTAATATCATATTTAACTTGCTTAAGGACGACAAATACTTCTTGTGGCATCAATCACATACAGACTACATAACAGAAAGTTAGAGAAAGACAATACTAAATAAGTAACCATGGCATTAGAGAACATCTACCTTACTTTCAAATATATTTAATGAATGAAAGTGAGTTAGATGTGTATATAAACTGCAAGATCTTGTAATGGGTAAGAACATTGTATTTAATTTTCAAGAAACTTCAAAAAGCCAAATTAAACGATTGAAACAAATAAATATTGGTTTACAAGATAATAGTGTTGTGGTTTGGTCACTTCAGTCATCAGCATACAGCAGCCATTTATAAAGAAAGTGTTTTATTTAACGACGCCACTAGAGCATATTTGATTTTTATCTTATTATCGGCTATTGGATGTCATTCATATGATAATTTTGACACGTTTCTTCAGAGGAAACTGGCTTCTGCAACATAGGCCACTCTTTCTGATAAGGACTTTTATGTGCACTTTCCAACAGACAGGACAGCACATACCACAGCCTTTGATGAACCAGTTGTGGACCACTGGTTGGAACGGAAAATAGTCCAAACTGCAGATGCATTCATTTATAAGTCAGATTGTATATCTTAACAACTATGGTAGACAGAATTGACCTACAAGGAACCACATTGACAGATGAGTAAGAAATTGTGAGCACTCTTGTTTTATGCAGTATTTATTGTTCAATATTGTTCTTTGTATTACTGTTAATAATTATTGTTCTTCACAGCAGGGCTCGAAATTAATAATTTATAACCCTCAGCAGTTTTGATTTTTTTTACCATAGGTCAAAGACTCACTGACTGAAATTTTGATTTAACCTACGCAAATTTATACCAAACAAGTTGCAATTGCTGGAGGTGTCGTAGTTAAATTCGAGCCCTGCATAGTACTGACTTGATGATTGTTCTTTGTACTACAGTTTGTTATTGTTCTGTGTTGTAGAAGATACTGGAGGTGGTAATCAGATTGCGTTTGATGGTGCTGTCATTGCTGTGTGTGTGTTCTCCACGCTACTATGTTTACGATCAATGTTCAGAGCTCAAAAACTCAGCAAGGTACTTAGGCCAGTATTTTTTAATTTTTAGATTTATGAACAAGAACTTTTGCGCACAAAGGTCACCATGTTAACTTTTGTTAAAGTGAAAACATTTGTTTATTTCTGTTTTGATATTAAATCATGCCTAGGATTGTTGGTGAAGTTATGTCCCTTAGTCAAGTGATATTGTTTAAACTTCTACATTCAGAACTAGGCTGTTATAGCAGATGCCTATGTCTCTTGATATATTTACAATTTATTTTCTTTTTCCTTTTTAAAAAAAAAAATATGTCAATTAATTAATTACGAACTAATTTCAGGAAACGGTGGTATTTTTCACAAAGCGTTACGGCAAGAATCTGTCAATATCTGACAAGTCTGAGTTCCTCAACCTATGGTACATACTGATCATTGTGAATGACGTTCTCACTGTTACGGGGTCAGCTTTCAAGATTCAACTGGAGGACCAGGTGTGTGAAATATTTCACTGTCTTATAGATGTCTTTTACAACATCTCCCAATCCACTGCTTTACATCCACATTGTAGACAAGCACTAGAAATTACACCCTTTTTTAAAGTTATTTATTTACATTAAAACTGAAATGGGATTGGCGAACAGGTCTACATCAATGATTTTATCAACACTATCTGTGAATATTTTTTTTTTTAAATATTCAATGTACTGTTTTTTGTAAGGTATGATATAGTATTCAGAAAGAGTGCTCCTACTGGCAACACTTAGTGGGAATTTCCTATTAGATCAGTACATCTGAAAGTAGATGTATTTTGTAAAATTGTTGATAAAAATATGGAGTGTGGAGCTTAATGAAAAGTACAATAATGAGAGCTCATTATTTTAATACTTCAAAGACTTATTGTTTACATTCCTCTTTAAATCCAACGTTCAAACTGCCAAATTTTATACAGACATGCTAACCATTTTAGCCTATGTATATGATTTTTTTTTAATTTACTATTTTTCAATAATTTATGAAGAAAATATTATAAAATCAGCTAAAACAAATGTTTTTGCAGTGTGAGCCTTGCTTAAAACCTTACCTTCTGACCTGATTTAACACTTGTGTATTATTTTTCAGGATTTGTACCGAATTCAGGTATTATATGTTGCCAATCACTTGTTATAAAATTTACAATCTAGTTTAAAAACTCACTTGTTATTGTTGATTTATTATTTTCAGTTGATGCAGTTTGATGCATCTGTTGGAACCAAGGTATTGTGATGGTGTAACTAACCTGCATGTTTTAATTATACAACATATCTTTGTACAGTGAAACCACTCTAAACCAGACCCCTTCTAAACCAGAATCTTTTCTAAACTGGACAAACAATTCTGTCCCAATGTGTCGAACAAACAATTCTATCCCATTGATGTGTCCATTTAGTGTAAATCTAACCACTGAAAACTGGAAACCTCTGAAAACTGGACATTTTACTTGGTCCATGAGTGTCTGGTTTAGACAGAGTCTACTGTAAATTTTCTTGTGTGTGTGTAGTCTTGGTAGTTTCAACTTGGCTAATAACAGTCATGTTTAGTTATATAACATCTGTGTAGTGTGTATATCTATGTGTATGTGTGTAGTTTTGGTAGATTGTGGTTTCAGCATGTCTGCTTGATGTAGTCCTTTCTCACATAGCTATAGTTAAAGTACAGATATTTTTTGTTTCGGTTGTGGTCCCTGTGTTGTTTTTTTTGAAAAAAAAAGCTTGCTAAGTGGAAATTGAATTGAGATATTTTTTATATAGTTTTGAGTACAGAAATAAAAACTTTGATAACCAATTTAAGATAACTAAATTAACTACCGATATGCATTTTGTACTGAATATAAATTTTAATGTCATGGATTACTAAATACTGAAGACATTAAACTGTCAATTAGCGTATAAGCGTATTAGTATATATAATTGTCATCTAATTGTCTTAAATATCAGATTATTCTCTAACACATGGTGAGTAGTAAGTCAAATTCTGATTCCAATGAAATGACCATATGAATGACATCCAATAGCCGCTGATAAGATAAAATCAATGTGCCCTAGTGGCGTCATTAAATAAAACAATTATTTTTTTCTGATTCCACTGTGTGTGTAATATTGATGTTACTTGCTATTTTATTAGCTTTTCTTAATGGATATCAGTCATCTTTATTAACAGCATGTCACCATTTAAAATGTTTTTAAAACTTGATAAATCATTTAGTAGTTGCATGTTGCATAAATAGTGCTTTATATATCAACACTTTTAAAAATGTATAAATGTCTTTGTAATCGTGGTTTTAATAAATCTTTTGCACTCGTGATCTAAATATAGTATGGCTAATCGTTGCATCAGAAATATGGAGCGCATTGCACATCAAACAAATGTACAGGATATATTCTAAATGGTTAAATATTTTTAAAAAAACAGACACTGCCACTTTAATATATATTCTATTTCTTACATTATTATGTTTGTTTTTGTGGGAAATTACTGGATTAGTTTGTAATTGATTTAACAAAGTCACTTTAGAACGGCATTTTACAATGCAATTTTATTTTTATAGTAAACATTTCGGATCTGTTTTACAACAAAACTGCTGGTAAGGTTTTGTTTAGCAAACATTTATGATGATGTTTTTGAAACAATCTTTGAACTTACATAGGCACAGGTTTCGGACAGAAGATATTTATAATTAATAATCTTTTTATCATACATGCATAATTTACATATAATCTATTTGCACACTGAAGGATATTAGGCTACATGAATATCAAGTTCTATTTTTTCTACAGTGATTCACCAATAGCAGAGCAGTACTTTCATGAATATTCATGAGATGATTAATTTTCAGAAATTCAGCAGTTCGTCTCAGAACTATGATGTGGGAAGTCTGATGCTGGGAGTTGGAGTGCTGCTTGCTTGGATGGGAATTCTCCGATACCTCGGCTTCTTCAAGACATACAATGTAAGTATGAAGACATCAGTGGCGTAGCTATGTAAGGCCTGATTGGGCACATGCCCACACTCAAATTTGGCTCTTTTTTGCTTTTTTTTTAAAATAAATAATGTCTGTACGCTCTGCATTCTGAGAATAACCTATTAATTTTGAGAATT
The DNA here is from genome assembly GCA_033042655.1 of Cyathermia naticoides. Lineage (NCBI taxonomy): Eukaryota > Metazoa > Mollusca > Gastropoda > Neomphalida > Neomphalidae > Cyathermia > Cyathermia naticoides. The sequence goes on from JAUTWP010042096.1 coordinate 10,979, forward strand.
CTGTACCAAATTGTACAACAATGCTATATAAGTACCAGGGGCGTAGCTACGTAAGTCCCGAGTAGGCACGTGCCTACACTAAAATTTGGCATTTAAAAACAAAAAAAATAATGTCTGTACTCTCTAATTTTAGCATAACAAAAACACAAGATCTCAGGAGCTTAAGGGGGGTCTTGGGCCCCTGAATGCCCTACTAGGGCACTACCATGGACCCTGACCCCTCACCATAAACTTTGTGCCCACTCTCATTTACATGTCTAGCTATGCCCTTGGACATGTTTAGATTCTTTGAGGTAAATGGAGATTGTGGTACACAATGCTTATAGGAAGATGTATGTTTAAACAAGACTTATGTTTTATGTCAACCCTGTATTCTATATACAGTGGACTATGTCTAAACCAGATCTAGTTGGGACCAATAAAATATGCTGGTTTAGACAGATGTTATCCAGTGTTAAGTGGATGGACAGGACTTTTAAATTGTGCTGGTTTACACAGAAATCAGGATTAGACAGATGCTGGTTTAGACAAAGTCCACTGTAGAAGGATTACAAGTTGCTCAATATATGTAGAGTTGGTTTCTAGTAAGAAATATTATGTACATGTACTTATATATATAAATATTATGCCAGTCCAAGAATATATCACTTATGAATGCACTTATTTTTGTAAAATAATTACTTTTCAAATATTTTCATGTTTATTACAGTAATAGTAATAAACTAATGTTTATTACATGATTAGTTTATTACATGTTTATAGTTAAAATTATTAAAGTTTAGACTAATATTATAAAATATGCTATAACATTTTACATATTCATATTTACCAGTAGTTTGCTACATGGCATAAATGATTGAATGTTTCAGGTTTTAATACTGACACTGAAGTCAGCTTTTCCCAACGTGCTACGCTTCATGGTGTGTACACTGTGCATGTACTTTGGTTTCGTCTTCTGTGGCTGGCTCGTTTTAGGACCATATCACATTAAGGTAAGCTAATGATAAAACCAAATCAATTTGTGTGTTTAAGTAGCTATGCTTTTTTTTTTAAACTATTTTCCTTTACCGGTATATAATATTGGTGAAAACTTAACACAATTGCTATTTCTTCTGTAAAATTATCTATTTTTATTTTGTTTATTTTATAGGACTACAATCTCATTTACAATATTAGATAATTATAGTCAATTGATTTTTTTTTACTATAAAATGTTTTGAAATAGCATACAAATTTAAATAATCATTAAAATAATGATTGAAATTCCATAAATATTCAACATTTTAATTCACACTTTTTTTTTGGTTTGTTCTGAAACATTATACTCTGCATGAATAGAAAAAAACTACAAACTTCCTAAGGCCAGTATTTTTTTGTTATTCGGTTTACGAACCCGCTGACGTAAATTTACTCAAAAAGAAAAAACAGTCGTATTTTTCACCTTTTTTTTTTTTGCCGACAACTTCCACAAATAGCTCTAACGAAAAAAGTTACCATTCTTGTTTTATTCAACTGTCCTCTCGGTTAGTGTGTGAAATAACTCTTATTTTGTCAATAAATATACCTTTGTATATACGTATTATTAATATTTCATCAGTCGCTCTGTTTCGGTCTAATTCGGTATTTCTATGCACCACGCGATTGCGGGAATAGCAGCATGACCAACTGGAATCGATGCTCTTTTTTCTCTTCTTTTTTTTCGGCCACCTACCTTTCTTGTTCGTAAACCTAAAAATAAAAAAAAACTGGCCTAAGGGAAGTATCCTTATTGTGATATTTTCTGACATTTGTTTTCAGTTCCGACATCTGAGCACAGCATCCGAGTGTCTGTATTCGCTGGTGAACGGAGACGACATGTTTGTTACATTCAGTGCGACGGTGACGGAGAACAGCATGATCTGGTACTTCAGTCGCGCGTACCTCTACATCTTCATCAGTCTTTACATCTATGTCGTGCTCAGTCTGTTCATTGCGGTCATTATGGATACGTACGAAACACTCAAGGTTGGTTCAGTTGAGGTGCAACATCAGTTTTCTAATGGCCCAAACCCTACTTTAGATGATCCAAGTGCAAACAAAACTATAGCAAGCCGGTCACGCTAAAACCTGTTTTAAGCCTCCTAC
>JAUTWP010042207.1:0-26263 GCA_033042655.1 Cyathermia naticoides
AAAGCGGCTGACCCGCCCGGAGACCGGCGTCCAGCGTACCTTGGTGACCATCACCGTCCGCCGGACGCGACGGCCGTTTTCCGTGACCATAACCGACATCGGCACCTGGTAGGTTATGCCGCGCTCGCCGGTGTACTCTGTGGTTGTAGCGCTGTCATAGGTCCAGTACGGGATATAGACACCAATCAAATGCCCTTTACTGCGGCCGTATTTTTTCAGCTTGCCAGGTGCAAACCAGAGGGAGGCGAGCCATGAACCGAACCGCTCTTCCGCCTGTCTGCGGGTTATACCAAAGGGAACCAGGGATTTGGGGAGAATCGGGCGGCTTTTCCCCGGTTTGACCACAATCGGCGTACCGCAGAACGGGCAGTTGCCGGCGTGGTTATTCTGATCAAGGGTGAACTCGGCGGCGCAGTTTTCGCATTGAACGGTAAAGGTTGTCCGGCCGGGGGCAGCGCTTGCCAGTTTATCAAGCGCCTCGTAAAAGGGCAGCTCCCGAATGGGTTCAGGGACGCGCTCCTGCTGGTCGATTGGCGTATCGCCGCCGCAATAGTTGCAATGCAGGTTTTTTGTGCCAGGGGCATAGGTTAAAAGCGCCCCGCAATGGCTGCAGGGAAAGCGAATTTCCCCACTGGTTTTCTCCTGTCCGGTGGTAAAGGCGGTCACGGTATAAAAGATGGGTCAGAAAAATCGGTCGCCGGATCAGTCGTCTGTATGCGTACCCGGAAGCGTAGGCGGCAGCTGATCAAAATAGGTCTGCAGCTCTGCAAGCTCACTGGCCGGCTGCCAGGATTTCATGCCCTGGGTCCAGACCAGGGTTTCCCGGGCCAGATCGCTGCGCCTGATTTTGGAGCCAACCTCCCGGATGGTAAAAGGCCCGGTCTGATGCCCCTCGGAAGCCACATAATAGGTACGCTCAGGCGGGATGGACGGTGGTTTTTGTGTATTATTTTCTCCGTTGGCGGATCCTGAACCAAGCGCGTCGCCCATCTTTTTACCCATGGCAAGACCAATGCCAAGACCGATACCCTCGGAGGCGGAACTGCCGGGGTTGGCAGCGGCAGCGCCCATGGCCTCGGCCGCCTGAAATTCGCTGTATTCTTGCAAATTCTTCACAATACCCATGGAGGTCCGCTTATCAAGCACCTTTTCCACCTCGGGCGGCAGGGAGATATTTTCCACCAGCAGCCGGGTGATTTTCAATCCATAATCCTTAAATTCATCGCCGATCCTGTTGGTGACGAATACGGACAGGTCATCGTAATTGGCGGCCAGATCAAGGGCCGGGATTTTTGATTCCCCGAGAATGTCGGCAAAACGGGAAACGATCAGGTTGCGCAGCTGGTTGGTGATTTCATCGGTGGTGAATCGTCCGTCCGTGCCCACCACCTCTTTTAAAAACGTGACCGGGCTGGTTACCTTAACCGCATAGGTGCCGAATGCCCGCAACCGGACCGGGCCGAATTCCTCGTCCCGGAGCATGATCGGGTTCTTGGTTCCCCATTTCAGATCAAGAAACCGCTTGGTATTGAAAAAATAGACCTCAGCCTTGAACGGGCTTTCAAAACCGTGCGGCCAGTTCTGCAGGGTGGAGAGGACAGGCAGGTTTTCCGTCTCAAGCTCATACATCCCGGGTTTCAGGATATCGGCAATTTCCCCTTCATTGACAAAGACGGCAAGCTGGGATTCCCGAACGGTCAGTTTAGCGCCGTATTTTATTTCATTGCCGTAGCGCTCAAACCGGTACACCATGGTGTCATTGGAATCATCGACCCATTCAATGACATCGATAAATTCGCCGAATATTTTATCCCAGAATCCCATTTATTCTTACTCCGATTCTATGGCGCAGAGCGCCGGAAGATATGTAACACCGCAGAGCGGTGTTACAAGTAAATGTTTTTCTCGTTACACTGCTCTGCGGTGTAACGCAAAGGCCTGGCGATTCTTTCCCTCACCTGTCGAGCCTGCAGAAAACAATGGTTTATTTCAGTAGCTCTCTTACTACTTTGCCGTCTCCATGATTTTTTTCGTATCCTGGGGGCCGGCACTGCTGCCGGTGGCTGCAACCAGGGTCTTTTTCAACTCCGTTTCCATTTCTTCGAGCTGTCCCAGGGCCTCGGCCCGCTTTTTCTTGCCCTCATCGGCAATCTGCAGGCTCTCCACAACCGTTTCAATGAGCAGCTGGTTGGCCTTTTTGATTGATTCAATATCAAAGACACCGCGCTCTATCTGGCGACGGGATTCGGCATTGGCCTCTTTCAGATTTTCGGCATTGCTCTCCAACAGGTCATTGGTCAGGTCGGTTGCCGCCTTGACTGCTTTGGCCGCATCGCCTGACCGGTAAATAGCCACGGCAGTTGCCAGCTGTTGCCGCCACAGGGGCACGGTATTGACCAAAGTGGAGTTTATTTTATTGATCAGTCCCTTATCATTTTCCTGGACCAACCGGATGGCGGGTAGGCTTTGCATGGCCACCTGCCTGGTGAGGCGCAGATCATGGATCCGCCGGTCCAGATCATCACGCCGGGCCCGCAGATCTCGTAGCTGCTGGGCCTGGAGCACGTCATCAGATTCTTCAGCTTGTTTGGCCTGAACCGGAATCGTTTCTTCATCAAGCTGACGCAATTTCTCAACACCAGCTGTAATATACATCTCCAACTGGTGAAAATAATCCAGGGTTGCCCCGTACAACCGGTCAAGAGTGGTAATGTCGGTAAGCAGGGTCGTCTTATGGGTTTCCAGTTTATCCGTGACCGAATCCACCTGCTTGCGCACCTCTTCATACCGTTGAAAAATCTTGGTCAATGGTTTTGCCTTACCGAAAAGTCTGGCAAAAAAAGACGGTTTTTTATTGGGATCAAGGGCCTCCAGATCAAAACCGCGCAAAACGGAAATCATCTCGCCAAGTACGTTTCCGGCCCCTCCCAGATCCTTGTTGCGAACCCCCTCCAGCATCTTGTCGGAAATTTCGGTTACCTGCTGCTGGGCCTTGCTGCCGAAAAAAATGATGGAATTACTGTCCTGAATGTCTATTTCCTGCATCAAGCCACTGACTCGCTGCTTATCCTCCTGTGGAATTTCCTCAAAAGGGAGCAATTCCTGTCGCAGGACCGGTAACCTGGTAGCGGCATGGTCGAAAATCTGTGCAGCTGTTTCCGTCTCCGCGCTCACCCCTGTTTTTTTCTCCGTGGTCGTTTCCATCTCTTCTCCTTTAGAGTCTTACCCCTGAATTCCTCGCATAAAAAACAAGAAAAATTCAGGCACAGTATATAGCTCACTTGTCAACAATTTCGGGTCGCGGGCAAAGCCCGCATTAGAGGACTCCTTCATGCTGCAGTTGCTTCATCAATACTTCCATTTGAATATCAAGATCAAGAATATCGTCGGCCGCTAATTTCTTCTCCTGCTCGGCAAAAACCTCTTCAATGGTATCCAACAGCTTGCTGAAGCGTGGCTCCAATGCATCACTGCCGGTCTTTTGCATGGTCTGGGCATAGCCGGTGGTGACCTTTTGCAGACCATCGAGATAGACATTGATAAATTTTCTCACCTTGCGCAGGTCATGGGGATCCTCTTCCAGGTCGTGAACAATACGTCGGGCCAGGGCGGTGATTCGGCCTAAACGGGAAATAAATTCCGGATTGCCGAAACCGGCCGCAGAATCCTCAATACCGGCGATCTTGCGTTCCGCCGACTCGATGGCGGCCAGTATTTCTTCCGATGTGTAGCCAAAACCATCTTTGACATCGCCCACCTTGTCGTGGCGCGGATCAAAACCATAGGCAAGCCAGCAACCAAAAAAGGCCAGAGCTGCCGGGAAAAGGGAAAATAACGATGAATGACCGACGGCAAACCTGGAGCAGATAAAAGCGCCGAACGTAACAGCTGCTGTTCCATAGATTTTTCGTGGTCGGCGTGGTGCCCTGACCATTCGGCGTTCTTCATATTTCACTTCCGACTTTAACCCCTTTCGAATAAAAAGGGCACCAACCCAGAACAGAATAAGGGCGGTCAGATTGCCGACGGCGCTTAACAGGTTCCCCCGGAGCAGCGTGACAAAAAAAGCAGGAATAAGCGGCAGGGGAAGAATCCAGAGGAAAATACCACGAGTGTGCCAACGCAGTGATTTTTTGGTGATCCGTCGTGCCGCCATTATCGCATTCCACTGGAAAATGGACTGTTGGACGCGTGGCTCGGCATAAAAGAGACAACAAACGACTGGCAGGAGGAAAGCCCGATTGCAGCAAAGAGTAAGAGTATTCCCAGAATACGGCGCAAAGAGGGAGGGCCGGGGATTCGCCTTTGTTTATCAACCCGGATTTTCGTCGGGCCTGTTTGTACCGTCATGATAAAAAACCTGATAATCTAGGTCAATGTCATTACTCAACTCTTCTTGCCGGAAACAGCCGCTTCAACAGCGTGTCCGGCCGAGCGATTCCATTGATCCGGAAAAATAATGAAAATAAATGAGTGAGGGAACGATAGCCGTCGGTTGGGACAATAGGAACCATTGAAAAAAATGTCAAGGTGGTGCGACAGGGCGAATATTTCCAATTTTCCCTCAAAACTCCACCGGGGCGGAAAAAAAAATCAGGCGGTAATCATTTCCGGAAAAATATTCATTTTTTCGAGTTTTTTGAAAAGAAGGGTAATAACCGTATCCATTGCCCGGGCAAGCGGTCTGGACAAGTCTATTCGGGTGGAGAGATCGGCGGGAACTACGGTAATCATCTCGATCCGCTGCGGGGCCTTTTCCCGAAGTCGGCAGAGATCAAGAATTTCCAGCAGCCCAACCTGATGAGGTGACATTCGGGTCTGGATATTGCCGGAGCAGACATCTTCATGGCCAAACAGATGGATGGAGCCGGGTTCGGCATCCAGGCTGACTACATCGATAACAAAAAGGATGTCCTGGTCCTCGATGAAAGGAGAGAGCATGATACCGGCCGTACCGCCGTCGAGAAGTTCAACATTGGCCGGGAAGTGATACTCTTTCTGCAGGCGGTTGATAACATGGACACCGAATCCTTCATCGCCAAGCAGGAGATTACCGACACCGAGGATACCTATTTTTTGGACTTGATCCATGAGCAAAAAAGGGACAGGAGCCCTGTCCCATGTATATCAGTATTTATCAGTAATCTTCAGAGATATACTTGCCGCCACTGAAGATAGAGGAAATCAGACCGTTTCGGGAAAAGATATCATTCCAGACAACGATATAAATATGAATGGCGGCAAAAATAAAAAAATACCACATGATCAGATAATGAATCCCCCTTCCCTGCTGCTGGGAGACAAAGATCATGGTTCCCCATTTCTGCCAAAACACCGATTCCGGATAGAGCATGAAAAAACCGGCGACAACCTGGACGGCGGCCACCAGAAAAGTGACAAAATAGGCGATGCCTGCCAGTGCATTATGCCCCAGCCGTTGTTCATGCCTGACGTTCAAATACAGATACCTTCCCAGGGTTTTAAATAAATTTTTGATATTACGCGGCGTGATCGGCAGAAAATCCCAGAATCGTTCCTGAGCGTTACCAAACAGGAGGAGATAAATCCTGACCAGCAAAGCGGCGGTAAAAACAAAGCCGGCGACAAAATGAATATAGCGCATGGAGGCCACCGGAAAATGTGAGTTGCCGATGACCATGGTATTGGTCCAGGGAAAGTGAATATACAGTCCGGTGATTACCAGAGTGACAATAGACAGGACAAAGGACCAGTGAAAAAGCCGAAGCAGCACCGACCATACCTGATGACGTTCATAAAACATAATGACCTCCCGCTATGAAAAGGAGAAACCTCTACAATGCCTTGACCTTGGTCAACTCCCTGCCGTGCGGATCGAGCATGTGGACCGCACAGGCAATGCAGGGATCAAAGGAATGAATCGTCCGCAAAACCTCCAGGGGAAGTTGCGGATTAGCCATGGGATTGCCGACCAGGGACGCCTCGTACGGCCCCGGCGCACCTTTGCCGTCTCGTGGGCCGGCATTCCAGGTTGAAGGCACCACGCATTGATAATTTTTTATTTTTCCGTCCCGGATCACGATCCAGTGGGACAGGGCGCCGCGCGGCGCCTCATGGAAACCAAAACCCATCTGTTCTCCCTTGGGAAAGGTAGGTTTGTTGAAAATCTCCAGATCGCCGCTGCCGATATTGGCGACCAGCTTATCCCAATGCTCAAGCGCAAGGTCCGAAAGCATTGCAGCGCGGATGGCACGGGCCAGGTGGCGACCGGGCGTGGAATGGAGTACGCCTGCTTCGACCTGAACCCCGGCAAGGGTACTGACCCTTGACAACGCATCGTCCACATATTTTTTGGTCAACTTGTGCCCCTGGGCATAGCCGACCAGGACCTGGGCCAACGGCCCCACCTGCATGGGCATGTCCTGGAACCGGGGTGCCTTGATCCATGAATATTTGCCATCGTCTTGAAAATCCGTGTAATCCGGAACGGTCTCTTCCTTAAACGGATGTTTACTCCAGTCGCCCTTGTACCACGAATGGGTAATGGACTCGACAATGTTCTGTTTAAAGTAGGGGTCATTAAATCCGGTAATAGGATGCATCGTCTTGAGATCGGCTCCGATGATGGTGCCACCGGGCAGATCAAAACTGGTCCCCCGGGTATCAAGGGGCATGTCAGGAACGGCCAGGTAATTGGTCACCCCTGCCCCATAAGCCAGCCAATCTTTATAGAGGGCGCCGATGGCGATAACGTCGGGCAGGTACACTTGATGAACAAAACCACGCACCTCTTCGGCAAGCTGTTTTACCCAGTAGAGGCGTTCGATATTGAGGGTGGTATCATTGTCCGGATTGATAGCGGCGGTCACCCCACCCACCGACAGATTCTGAATATGCGGATTTTTCCCGGAGAGAATGGCTATAGCCTTGTCCGCCTTTCTCTGATAATCCAGGGCCTCGAGGTAATGGGAGACCGCCATCAAATTGGCCTCCGGCGGCAGGGTCATGGCCGGATGCCCCCAGTAGCCGTTGGCAAAAGGACCGAGCTGACCGGAATCAACGATGGCCTGCACCTTCTCCTGAACCGCCTTGAACCGGTTAAAACTGTTGTTTGGCCAGTTGGAAAGCGTCTCGGCCAGGGCTACGGTTTTTTTGATATCAGCCTTAAGTGCGGAAACGACATCAACCCAGTCCAATGCGGAGAGTACATAAAAATGAACGATATGATCATGCAGGGCATGCAGAGACATAACCAGGTTGCGGATGTACTGGGCGTTCATGGGAATTTCCATGCCCAGAGCATTTTCCACCGTGCGTACCGACGCCAGGGCATGGACCGTGGTGCAGACGCCACAGATACGCTGGGTAAACAGCCAGGCATCCCGGGGATCACGCCCCTGGAGAATCACCTCAATACCGCGCCACATCTGACCCGATGACCAGGCCTTGGTAATGGCGGCGTCCTCCACTTCCACATCTATTCTTAAATGGCCCTCGATCCGGGTGATGGGGTCCACTGTAATTCGCTGTGCCATGTGTGTTTCCTCCAGGACCGTTATTCGTCTTCGTTATTTCCGAAAATCTTCTTGCCCACACCAACGGCGGCATGAATGCCGACCGCGCCGGCGGCCGCACCTAAAATTACCTTGCCCTTGGAGGTGGCGGCATCAACTATACCACGTCCCCCGGCGGGAATGGTCACGCCGGGAAGACGTTCGTAAAAAGGAGACATGGTGTCCCAGAAATCGGGCTCGGTACAGCCGACACAGCCATGACCGCAACTGACCGGCCAGACATCGGCATCATTAAACCGGACCGCCGGGCAGTTGGCAAAGGTCTGAGGTCCCTTGCAACCCATTTTATAGAGGCAGTATCCCTGCCGGTGGCCTTCATCGCCGAACTGCTCGACAAAACGACCCTCATCAAAATGGGCCCGCCGTTCGCACTGGTCATGATTTTTTCGTCCATAGGCAAAGAGCGGCCGCCCCAGCTGATCGGTACGGGGCAATCGTTTAAAGGTCAGATAATGGAGCACCGTGCCAAGAAAGGAAATGGGATTAGGCGGACAACCCGGAATATTAATCACTGGTGTCCCCGAAAGTAGTTTTGTCACCCCGACGGCGCCGGTTGGATTGGGTTCAGCGGCCTGAATGCCGCCGAATGAGGCACAGGTGCCTATGGCGATGACGGCGGCGGCCTTGGAGCCGACATCATCCAGGATATCCATGGCCGTGCGACCAGCTATCTTGCAATAAATGCCGCCGTCTTTGGTCGGAATAGCGCCCTCGACTACACAGATGAATTTTCCTATATTGCCGCTGACTGCATCATCGAGAGATTTTTCCGCCTGAAAACCGGATGGAGCCATCACGGTCTCATGGTAATCCAGAGAAATGATATCAAGAATCAATCTGCCGATATCCGGATGCGAAGCCCGCAGCAGACTTTCCGTGCAGCCGGTGCACTCCTGAAAATGCAGCCAGACCACAGGCGGTCGTTTGGATGATGCTGCCGCCTCGACAAGTTTCGGCACCATGGTCTCGGAAAGGCCAAGCGCCGCCGCCGCCATGGTGCATCCCTTAATAAATCTCCGACGACTTACCCGAATACCTGTTCCCTGATCCTCAACCATGTGTGACATGAGTTCCTCCTTTGCAATGATGAATCAGTCAACTCCATGAATCGACACCGGTCCAGCAAATAACCGACACTGATTGCACCTTCAACTTTCACTGATACTTTTTATGTATAGAGCAAAACAGGCGAAAAGCAAGCAGAAAAAAGGGAAAAACAGGAAAATATCCATTGTGCAAAATGCGTATTGCACAATTTGCACAACGGATATTTTTTCATGGCAGGATATCAATGGTTGGAAACATCCCCTTCAACGCCCCTTCGCTGTACGGTTGAATGGTGTTAAAAGAAATATTCTGATTTTTCTGGGCATGTCCCCGGCCGGAGTTACCATCATAAAATGCCCCATTTGCCGCAAGGATATGCTGAATACGCGCGCAAAAGGCATCAACAAAATCAAAGCCGCTGCCCTCAAAAAACATGCTACCCCTGGAAAAACCTCCCTCTATGCCGCGTAATTTTTCCAGCGAGATACTGTTTCTTGCAAGATCTTCCGGACCGGTTACTAATCCCCAAATCAGAGAACCGGCCGGTATATGAAGCGGCCGGTCACTATCGATGATAGTGTGAGGCATAATGATTGAATCCCTGCCGATTGCCAGCCGGGCATCGGGCCGCCCGCGAAGGAAACTGTTAAAGCCGACAAAGACCATTTCCCCCATGTCCACCTCGACGACCTTGGCGCCATGAGCGGTCACGTCATATCCGGCCAGATTTGAATTAATTATGTAACAGTTTTCCTGCGCGTTGGCCCCTTTTCCCAGCCGGGAATTTTCCAGAAAGGCCCGCTGCGCCACAAGGACATTTTCGCTGATACAAGTTCCAGGTTTAATAACGGCATAACGATCAACGGAAGTATTTTTGGGAACCGGAATCCCAATATCAACATTCACGGTTGCAAACACGCGCTGAAAGTCTTCCTTACGCTCGTGAACAAAATCCATCAACAGGCCTTCAGCAGGAAAGCCCGACGCGAATTGAACATATCGCCTCAGGCTGTCTTTTGGATATTGATAGAGGAAATTAAAATGACCCGGACTTTTCACCCAAATTGTCCCCGGAGCAATACGGAGATGATGGACCTCCCCTGCCTGGATATAGGAAAATGCGCCGACAATACAATCATTCATGGTGGTCAGGTCAACGGTGGCAAACGGTTCCAGAAAGCTGCCGTCCATGGGAGAGCCATGGATATTGCAATAGCGACAGGCGATGGTATTGCAGATGGGAAACCGTTCCGGATGTTCGGGATCATGGGAGTGATTATGGACCAGGGTTTTGACGAGAAAGCTGTCCTCAATGCGAATCCCCTCATCTCTGGTCAGGGGAATCTGAAAACCTTGCGACTTGAAAACCTCACCTTTTTTCTTCAGTTCATCTCCCCGGATATCGCTCTTGTAAACAATGGAATTTGTGGTTCGACACTTCCCGAGAAAATAGCTCCCGGCCAGATTGGAATGAAGAAACTTGAAATCCAGAGGATGTTGTGAAGAAACTCCGTAGAATCCGTAGAAATTCGATAATTTCTCAAAGGGAACCAGCTGCTCGGCATAAGGGTGGACATCAAAGCCAAACTCGCGCAGATTAATATTAACGCGCTGGGCGATCCGCTCAAAGAGTCGTTCAAGGGCCTTCATATTCGTCCTCCCCAATAGAAGACTCGGTCATGGTGTGATAAACGGCGGCAAAAACATCAGACAGGCGCAGGATACCAATAATATCGCCATCTCTTACAACCAGCAGTGATCGGAGTTTCTCCCGGGTCAGTTGATGAATGGCCGGTTCAAGGCCCGCCCGGTAATCGATACATTCATCCACCGACATGCGCTGCATAAGGTCCTCCACCTTAAGCGTCACCGCTTTTCGACGAAGGTTTACCAGAGACGCCCCTTCCATACGGCGCCTCCTGCTGATGTCGCGCACGAAATCTTTGCTGAACCCATAATAAACAAGCGTTGTTGCTATGTTCTCTTCAGTTTCAGGCTCAAGGGCCTGGAGCGCATCGAGATGATTCAATTTGCCGATCACCCGACCATCGCCATTTAAGACCAGCATGCCCCGATGCTTATATCTGCCCTGGTCAAACTCCTCCTGCGCCTGTTCCAGAGCAAGTATCGCTTCATACAGCGTGGAACCCACCCGTACCGTCGCACACTCAGACAGAGGCACCATCAGGTGTTCGATCGTGTATTGTTTCACTGCTTCTCCCCTGTTCGACCCCACTCTTCCCATCATTTATTTTCCTGAAATAATTGTATGATAGAAGACCTGAGGAACAAACAATTATTTCACATGACGGCGGCTTTTCCATCATTTTCGATAACTTTGCCGGAAAAAATAAATTGTACGGTAAAATAAATTTGGAGCACAATCAGTAAACATGATATCATTTCTCATAAAAGGAAATGTGGTGTATTTTTCATCATTTTTACGGCTGTTTTTTTGGGAAAGGCCGTTTTCAGGCGGGTCCGGACCATAAACACATTGTGGCATGCCCTGCCTGACGGCGATTACCTTGTCAAACGTCACAACAGCTGACGACGCAACCGACTGCCAACAAACCTAAAGAATAACTTTTATCTAAATCATACACAGGACACAGGACACATTCTATGAAAGTAGCAGTTAAACTCAATGGTATCGGTCTGATCTTTTTGTGCATTATTGTTGTGATGTTTCTTGCCACTCTGTTCACCACCGATAAGCAGAAAGACGATGGCCTGCTCATAAATCTTGCCGGTCGACAGCGCATGCTCAGTCAGAAGATGACCAAAGAGTTGTACCAATACCTGACGGTATCAGCCGGGCAAGGATCACCTGACGGAACCTCCGCCGAAAAGGTCCGCGCAACCATGAAAACGTTTGCCATGACCCTTGCCGCACTTAAAGATTCGGGCAGAGCGCCTCTTTCCATAAATCCGGATAACACAAAGTATACCAACTGCCCGGCCGTCAGGGGCCCCGCCCATGCACAGCTGGTCAAAGTCGCCGGCCTGTGGCAAAAGTTTGCGCCGGCCATGGAAAAGGCGCTTACCGGTAAGGCCACAAATGCGGACCTTGCATTTATCACCACCACAAACATCGACATCTTGAAAGAGATGAACAAGGGTGTCACCATGATGCAGAAGAAATCCGAAGCAGCGGTACATCGCCTGATCATGGAGCAGGGAGTCTTTGTTGCGGCGGCAATTACATTCGCCCTTTTCGCCTTTTTCATTATCCGCTATCTCACAGGTTCTCTGGATCAGGTTGTACAGACAATGGGACGACTGGAAAAAGGTGACATGACGGCACGTGTGGATATCCGCACCAAAGATGAGATCGGCAAACTGGCAACAGCAGCAAATAACCTCGCCAAACAATTCGGCCTCAATCTCATTAAGATGCGCGGTGCATCATCCACCACCGGTTCCTCTACCAAAATCCTGCACTCACTGGTGAAAAAATTGTCCGAAACGGCTGTGGAAATGGCCGAAAACGCAGCCAATGTATCCGGTTCAGCGGAAGAGATGAACGGCAACATGGCCGCCATTGCAGCGGCATCCGAAGAAACCAGCATCAACGTAAGCCAGGTGGCGGCCGGAGCCGACCAGATGTCCAGCACCATAACAGAGATAGCCGATAGCTCCGAGGAAGCCATCCGAATTACCGATGAAGCAGTAACCGAAGCGGCAAGCGCGGAAGAGAGTGTTCGCGCACTCGGTAATGCAGCACAGGAAATCAGCAAGGTAACCGAGTCGATCAATGAGATTGCCGACCAGACCAATCTTCTTGCTCTAAACGCCACCATTGAGGCCGCAAGAGCCGGTGAGGCCGGCAAGGGGTTTGCCGTTGTCGCCAACGAGATCAAGGAGCTGGCCAAACAGACAACTGAGGCCACCAAGGAAATCAAAGAACGCATCGAAGGAGTGCAGCTTTCCAGCGAACAGACCATCGGCGTTATCAACACCATTACCAATACCATCAACAAAACCAACGAGATCGTCCTGGCCATGGCGACTGCGGTCCAGGAGCAGGCTGCCTCCAGCCGGGAAATAGCCGACAATGTCAACCAGGCATCAGCCGGTATCCAGGAGGTCAACGAAAACATAGCCCAGGCTTCAACGGTCAACAGCGAGGTAACCCAGGAGGTCTCGGAAATAAACGGCGAGGCAAACAGTGTTGCTGCACATGCCTCTGATATTTATGAACTGGCAGTGGAGCTGCAGACGAATGCCGAGGCCCTGAAAAAAGAGGTGGAAAAGTTCAGATTTAAGGATGAGATTTTTCCCATTGGTGATATCAAAGCAGCCCATTTCCAGTGGAAAATGAAACTAAGTTCAGTCATCGCCGGATATCAGCAAATAGATGAACATGATGTCGTCGATCATCATCAATGTTCTTTTGGAAAATGGTATGACAATGTTCCCGATGAGCTGAAAAGGATACCGGTCTTCACAGAATTAGGCAACCACCATGAAGCGGTTCATAAAAAAATACGGGAAGCAGTCATCTGCCGGAACCAGCAGGACCTCTCAGGCGCCAAGCATAAAATAGCGGAATTTGAAATGGAACGAAAGAAACTCTTTAAAAATCTAGATGAACTCTATTCCCAGGTATGAGGTGAGGAATTGCCGCGTTACATCACAGAGCCGTGCAGGTCTAATGAATGCGCCTTAGGGTTCGGTCAAAAATGTCGGCAAACCACCCATAATTTTCGCAGCACTGCTGTGCTGCATAATTCCTTCCAACGCTCAGGAGTAATTTTCCTCACAACCTGTAAAGCTGAATCGTTTCAGATTCGTCATAAAGAGACACTTCATACAATCAAAATTTGCTAATGAGTAAGAATTTCCCTATCATTTTCTTAAATGATACCAGCTTATATCATCCCGAGGACGTGAGCAAACAAACAGGCATGGGCTTCTTAGCTATTTGCCGTAATTTTTATATATTATGAACAATTATGTCCGTCATATTTCCCGGGAAGTAATCGACGACAAGGTTCAGCGGGAATTAATAAATCTTCTTTTTGCAAGCGCAATAAAACCGAACATTTTTATTGCCATCGCCGCTTTTGCGATTTTTTATTCGCTGCGCTCCGTCATCCCGACCACTCCCTTGTTTTTATGGGTAGTGTTAATGATTTCTTTGGCGGGCATCAGATTTTTCCTTTGTCGTCTGTTTACAAAAAAGGGACAATCGCTAAATTCCAAAAAAAAAATTGCACAAGTATATATTGCTGCAACGGCAATGTTCGGTGTTGCCTGGAGTCTGCTGGCCTTTTTACCTAAAGTCTTTGCCGGCGTCTACTCACAGAGTTTCATTATTCTCATCATGGTGGGGGTACTTTTTGTTGCCGTGACGGTGCTTGCCCCCAACAGGCTTGCTCACATTTTATACAGTGCACCTTTTCCACTTGCAATTGCATATAATCTTGTCGGTTCTTCCAATCCCTTTACCATCCAATTTTCGTTTTTCCTTGTCCTCTTTTTGCTGTTTATGCTCTGGCTTGGCAAACTGCAGCATGAATCCCTGGTCAAAAACTTAACGGTCCACTTCACCAATGAGGAATTGATTACCCAGCTTGAATCGGCAATTGAACGTGAAACCATTGCCAACAGGGCAAAAAGCGATTTTCTGGCCAACATGAGTCACGAAATCCGTACGCCGATGAATGGTGTCCTGGGTATGACTGAACTATTGCAGAATACTGATCTTTCAGCAGAACAGCGCAAGTTTACGGAAACCATTCAGGGATCGGGAGAATTACTCTTATCAATTATAAACAATATCCTTGATTTTTCAAAAATTGAGGCAGACAAACTGAAACTTGAATCCATCCCCTTTGACCTGGAAAATCTTATACAAGATGTCGTACGAATGCTTACCTCAAGCGCCCATACCAAGGGACTGGAACTCGCTGTGTTTATCCCTGACGAAACCCGCCTGAATCTGAAGGGAGATCCAACCCGGATACGACAGGTACTCACAAACCTTGTTGCCAATGCAATCAAGTTTACGGAAAGAGGCCGGGTTGTCATTCGTGTTGTTACAATTGAAGAAAACTCCAGTCACACTACACTCCTGATATCGGTTGATGACACCGGTATCGGCATCAGCCCTGAAATCCAGGCACAGCTTTTCAAGCCTTTTTCACAGGCCGACGGCTCTACAACCAGGGAATATGGAGGAACCGGGCTTGGCCTGGCCATTTCCAGCGAACTTGTTTCAGCCATGGGTGGGGTTTTAGAGTGCGACAGTGAACCGGGAAGAGGGTCCCGTTTCTTTTTTACCCTCCCTTTGAGGAATATCCCGGAACCTGAAAGAAAAACGGAGTCACCGAGTCCTGCCCGAACCGAACTCATTACTCCTGACAACAGAAGTCAATTGGACCTGCATATTCTCGTTGCTGAGGACAACCAGACCAACCAGGAAGTTATTGTTGGTATGCTTGAGCACATTGGTTGTACGGTAACGCTTGTCGCAAATGGTCAACAGGTAATTAATGTAGTAGCTGAAAAATCTTACAGTCTTATTTTAATGGACTGTCAGATGCCGGTACTGGATGGGTATCAGGCCACTGCCGAAATTCGTCGCAGAGAAAAAAATGAGGGCCTGGGCCGTTATATTCCCATTATCGCCTTAACGGCCAATGCCCTGGAAGGAGACAGGGAAAAATGTCTCGCCGCCGGCATGAATGATTATATCAGAAAACCCTTCAGGCAAGATGATATTGTAGAAGTTCTCAGCCGCTGGTCCCGAGAAAAACCATCAAAATCCCACACAAATGAATCTCCCGAAGGAACAGACCATGGCATGACGGAAGTGCGGCATCTGTCCATTGAACGGGGGGTAAAAGAAGATACGAGCAACGCTGCCGTTGATTTCAACATACTTAATACGCTTAAGGATCTACAGGTGGAAGGGAAACCTGATATCCGGAAGAAAGTTATTCAAACCTACCTTTCAAGCTCGCAACCTCTTCTTGTGCAACTGCAGAAAGCTGTTACCCCAACGAATCGGGAAGAATTACACAACGCGGCCCATAGCCTCAAATCAAGCAGCGCTGCGGTCGGGGCCTTGAAACTTTCGAAACTTTGCAGGAAACTTGAGATGAACTGCAGGGAAAATAATCTTGAACATGTGGCTGATAAAGTGACGGCCATCGAGTCGGAATTTATTCAGGTCAAAGATATATTGAACGGAGAAATATCTCCCCCGGAATAATTTTCACCGGAAAATATCCGGTCGTCGAACTAAACTATATTTTTTACCCGCAAAAGATTGCACGTAATTTGCATAACCATTGGCAATAAAAAATCAAAACTCCGGATTTCACGGAAGTAGCAATGACGCCGGATACGACCGACAAATGAGGTGACACAAATGCCATGGTTACAGAGGCGAATACGCCTTCCAGACAATTCCATTATGCTCTTTTTTGTGCTTATCGGCATGGCGTTTCTGCTGCTCCCCAACCATGTCCGGGCCGATGATGTTACAGAAAAAGCGTTCATACCAAGAATCTATTCATTACTTTTACCGGCGACTTCCAGCCATGCAATGCCCCCTCCCGCGTTTCCCGGCGCCCAGGGAGGCGGAGCCGACGCATTGGGCGGCAGAGGCGGTCTTGTCTACGAGGTCACAACCCTTGCAGATCAAGGCCCGGGTAGTCTCCGGTATGGATTGACCCACGCAGCCTTTAAAAAGGTACCCCGCACAATTGTCTTTAAGGTTGGAGGGTATATCCACCTTGCACAACACATTCTTGTCAGAGATGACGCCTACATCACCATTGCCGGGCAGACTGCTCCCGGTGACGGTATTACGATTGTCTTTCCTTCCAATCCCAATGACAGTGTACTGGAATTCAGAAACACCCACGATGTCATTATGCGCTACATACGCATCCGAAAAGGCGGTGGGCCTCCTGAGCAATACCGGCAACAGGGTTCAAACCTCTCCATCATAGGAAATTGCGCCGATATCATCGTTGACCATTGCTCCATCGGCTGGGCGGGTGATGAAAATTTCGGCCTGTGGAATGAACACCCGAATGGAACCATTGCCCCGCATAATATTACCTTTCAATGGAGCATCAGTTCAGAAAATCTGAGAAGACCCACAACCGTAAACGGGAAAAATACCGATTCCACCGGGTTCATGATCGGATCGGCAAATAACCCGGAAACGGCCACAAATGTCTCTGTTCACCATGATTTTTTTGCCAGAAACAATAACCGCAACCCGCTCTTTAAAGGGGCAAGCGGTGAGGTTGCAAGCAACCTGATTTATAACTGGAGCTGGTGGGCAATGGGCATTGCCGGCGGCGTAACACTTGATATCACGGATAACAGTTTCAAAGCAGGCCCCGCACGGCAGGGCGGAGACAGGCGGCCGGAGATATCGTACATGCCCTCTGACGGCAGCCATGGCCGGGGTATATTTGGAGACCCCTCTTTCTTTTTTTCCGGTAACATCGGCTACCACAACAATGACCCCATGCA
The DNA here is from genome assembly GCA_033042655.1 of Cyathermia naticoides. NCBI lineage: Eukaryota > Metazoa > Mollusca > Gastropoda > Neomphalida > Neomphalidae > Cyathermia > Cyathermia naticoides. The sequence continues at coordinate 17,103 of JAUTWP010042207.1, forward strand.
CGATGCCTGGAGCGTCATGATGCATCAAACAAATGACACCTGGGGATATCTCAACGGTGTTGTTACCCCTGTTCCCCTTGCGTTTCGCCGTCAAACAAGGCGGAACATTCATCGACCGATAACCGGAAATAATGCCGCAACACTTGACAGCGTCCTGCTGGCGGATGGCGGTGTTGGATGCAGCCGCAGGCTTTCTGCACAGGGAACCTGGGTCAATAATCGCGATGTAATCGATACGCGCGTTATTCACGATTACAGCAACGGCACCGGTAACGGTCTGGTCAGTTCCGTGGATATGGTCGGTGGATGGCCGTATTATGAAAATGGTGGGTATAAATATATCTCTGAAGCCGAATTTATTGCTCACCCTGGACAGTATACACTTCAGGCAGGTACCGCTTACCAGGACAACGACCATGACGGCATGGCCGACACCTGGGAAACGGCCCATGGCCTTGACCCCGATAACGGAGCGGACGGTCGCCTTGTAAGCCTTAGTCCGGCAGGCTTTACCAACCTGGAAGTTTTTATTAATGGCAAATAAACACAAAGAAATCCGTCATTGATCACCGGTTATCACGCCATGGCGCAACGGGCCGACACCCCAGAGCTATTCTGCCCTCTCCGGCCCGGACAAACAGCTGGACATCGTTACAACCAGCCGACCTGAGCAGATCAGCTGGATAACTGTTTCGAGCGGCATATCTGCTTACCGGAAGAAAGGCGGACAATGGTGTGCGCAGGCCACCCTGCCCGGCACCCGGCAACAGAAGTGCCAACCGGCCGGCTGAGGCAAGCAGTAACCGACAATATTGGACACAGGGTATCAATGTCCTGTCCAGACGGGCACCCTCAGGAAAACTAAAGCAAATCATCCCATATCGGGGTTGATCTCTGAACCCTGCAAGATCCTGCAAAGGCACGGCCCTTATTGCCTCATCAAGTCGACCCGTACCCGGGCAGAGTACCTGCAACATCTCCGACATCTCTACTCCCCGGCTGACAAACGCCAGAAGCCGCTTACTCCTAAATAACTCCCGCTCAAATTTGATGTCCTTCCCACGCCGCAACTCGACGGTTTCCAATGCATCTGTTTCCATTTCTCCCTCCTTCCGATAATCTGTACCTCTCCCGAAAGACATGACAGATCAATGCAGCCTGCTGATGAGCAATCCCAGAATCACGGACATCAGCCACCAGAACAATCCTGCAATGATTGCCGGCAGACACATTTTTTGTCCTGGCATTCTCCCGGCCCATCCTTCATCACAATGACTGTCCGTATCGCAACTGTCCGCAGGCATGAGCAGCCAACGCAGGCTATCCATCAGGGCAACGCCTGATTTTTTCTCCTTCATCATCACATCTCCCGGTGTTCTTTTTTCCTTTGCCCCAAACTACCAGAGCTGGTAAAACTGCAACAGATGCACAATGCAGGAAAAATAATCATAACAGTTAACGGATCAAAGAAAGCGCATGGGCCGACACTATCAGTACATTCAACTGGCGAATAAACTGGAAAAAGATATTATTTCCGGCAGATACCGGGCTGGGGAGAAACTGCCCTCGTTGCGCAAACTGCATGCCGCAACCGGCAACTCCATCTCGACCATTAATCAGGCGTACATGGAACTTGAGCATCGTGGCATGGTTGAGGTGCGGGAGAAATCCGGTTTTTATGCGCGTCCGCAGCTGCACAACCTTGTCCAGACGCCAACCCTGGGCAGCAGCCCGATCAAACCGCACAAGGTCGCCGTTAATACCCTGGCTGATATGATCCAACTGGCTATTTCCAGAGAGATGTTGCCTTTTGGCGCCGCTGTTCCCTCCCCGGCGCTCCTGCCGCATAAACAGCTGGCCGCCTGCATGCGCACGGTCACCTCCTATTACCAGCAAGGCCGGAAACTCGGGTACGGCCATCCCACCGGAGAACCGGAACTGCAGCGACAGATAGCCCGCCGCTCCCTCAGCCTGGTCAACCCGCCGGTAAATGAAGAGATCATCATTACCAATGGCTGTATGCAGGCCATTGACCTCTGCCTGCGCACCGTTGCCCGGTCCGGCGATATTATCCTGGTGGAATCACCCACCTTTCTCTGCTATCTCCAGTTGATTGAGGATCTGAACATGCGGGTACTGGAGGTCCCGGTGGATTCCCGGCAAGGTATAGATCCGGAGAGAATCGGCAAGATCCTTGCAGAACATGATGTGCGTGCCGCTTTGTTCAATCCCAACTTTCACAATCCGCTGGGATATGCAATGGACAACGAGAACAAGAAAAAGCTGGTGCAAGTCATGAACGACCAGGGGGTACCGATCATTGAAGATGATATTTACGGCGACCTCTATTTTGGTGACGTGCGACCAACACCGCTAAAGGCCTATGACCAGAGGGGAATGGTGCTCTACTGCTCATCCTTTTCCAAAACCCTGATACCGGATCTGCGGGTGGGCTGGACCATGCCGGGAATCTTTCGAGAAAAGGTAAAACGTCTTAAATTCAATATTTCCATCGCCTCTTCCCAATTCAATCAACTGGTAATTGCCGAATTCCTGAACGGCGGCGCTCTTGACCGGCATCTGCGAAAGATGCGTAACAGCCTGAAAAAGCAAACCACGGATACCGCCCTGGCCGTCAGCAGATATTTTCCGGAAGGGACAAAAATTTCCGTGCCCGAGGGCGGCTATACCCTATGGGTAGAGCTTGTCGAGACCATTGACAGCCTCAAGCTCTGGAGCCGGGCCGCAAAACGCAACATCTCCATCTTTCCGGGTACGCTCTGCTCAGGATCCAATCAATACGCCCATTACATCCGCCTAAGCTGCGGGCATCCCTTGACGGAAAAGCTGGAACAGGGCATCGCCGAACTTGGCGGACTTATACAGGAGATGAGCAAGGCATATCATTCAGGCCCATTCTATGAAGGACAGACAAATGATATTCGTATCGGTCTGAATTCCGATCCGGAGGCGCTCCAGGCCGAACAAATCTGCACCTGCATATACCGGCAGGCTCCCGGTTACAGCATCAGCATCAACCAGACCATCTCCGGCAACGTGTTAAAGCTGCTTGCCAGCCGGGAACTGGAAGGGGGATTCATCTACGGCGACTGCCCGGAACCCCGATTTTCAAAAATCAACCTGACCACCAGGAGATTATGTATTGTTGGGCCGACCAGCCTGAGGGAAACGATAAAAAATGGCGACAAAGAGGAAATTGCCGCCCTGCCCTGGATCGGGAACCCATTGGAATGCCCATATTGCCAGGTTATGAAAGAGCAGTTTCACGAGCTGGGACTTTTTCCAAATATTATTTTACGGGCCGATCAGGACAACGCCATAAGCGCCATGATCAAGGCCGGGGTCGGACTTAACTTTATGCTTGAAGAAGATGCGCAAGCGGCTGAGAAGGAGGGGAAACTTGTTATCTGGGACAGGGAAAGTTACCCCCTGCCCCTTTCCTTTGTTACCCTGCGGTCTCGCCGGGAGGATATCCGGGTGAAAATACTTCTTGAGGCGGTTCAGATAGTATGGAATGAGCCGCAGGTATCACGAAAATTGCGGTAAAAAACGGAATCGGCACGACAAGGCAACAGTCAAATGAGTAAAAAAGAACACTTTTACACCAATCCAGACCTCCCCTTTCTGGAGCTGCGCAACTCAGCCAACAGCGGCCGTCACTTCAAGCCCCACCTGCACCACAGATTTTCCATCGGTGCCATTGATTGCGGCGAGGTCATCTATGAGGTGGCCGGAACACAGGCGAATCTTGGACCGGGCAGCCTGGCGCTGATTAATCCTGATACTCTGCACTGTTGTAATCCTATCGGACGCGAAAAACGGACTTATCTTGTACTCTATCTTGATCCGGCCTGGTGCTTGAGCGTACAATCCGCCTTATGGCGCAATCAACAGTTCATCCCGGTTGACGAGATATTACTTGTCCATGACCGGCTGTATCACCGGTTCATGCCCCTGGCCCGTGACCTGCCCGGCTATGGGGCCGCCGACCAAAGAGAGCTCGCCGCTTTTGCGCAAGCGATTTTCCTGCGTGCCTGCAACCCCGACATTGCCGATCATGAGCCTTTGCCCCACATAGAGGAAATAAAAAAGGAACTTGCAAAAAATCTTGAAAAGTCTCTCCCCCTGGAACAGCTTGCCCGCGACCACGGGCTCAACCCCTACACAATGCTCAGGCAGTTTAGAACGGAAACAGGAATCACACCCCATGCCTTCCGCCTCAACTGCCGGGTCAGCCGGGCAAAGCACCTGCTCTCCACCGGCATGGAACCGGCGAAAGTCGCTCTTGAATGCGGTTTTTTTGACCAAAGCCACCTCCATCGTCACTTCAAGGCCATGACAACGGTGACGCCGGGCGAATATCAGCAAAATTTTCTTTAAGGACCCCATTTTTCCCGCCCCTCAATTTTGTACAATCCATTCCTTTATTCCTGACCTATGATGTTTGCTTGAAGCTGAAAACCATCAATTCAGGAAGATACCATGGAATTTCTACTGATCGCCTCGGCCCATTTCATGGCGCTGCTCAGCCCGGGACCGGATTTTTTCCTCATCATGCAGACAGCGCTGCGCATGCGCCTGAAATTTGCCTGGGCTGTCTGCGCAGGTATTGCCGCAGCCAACGCCATATATATCTGCATTGCCGTTCTCGGTCTCGAATTTGTTAAAACAATGCCCCTGCTCATGCAGATTCTCCACTATGCAGGCGGAGGCTATCTCCTCTATATCGGCTTTCTCCTTCTTAAAGCGCCCAAAAATGCTCTTGCCGATCAGCAGACGGATACTATCCTGCTCACGCCAAATCTCCACCAGCAATTCCTGATCGGTTTTACCTCCGGAATCCTCAATCCCAAAAACAGTATCTTCTATCTCTCCCTGTTCACCGCCATGGTCTCCCCTGCCACTTCTCTGCTGCGTCGCACGCTTTACGGCCTATGGATGGCCGGCATGGTGCTCGGCTGGGACATGATGATCGCAGCCTTTATCAACCGGCACAGAATCAGGGCACTGCCGGGGGAATGGATGTTCAGGGCAGAAAAAATCGCGGGCCTGGCTTTGAGCTTTTTCGGAGCAGCACTTTTTCTCAACTGATCCGGTCTTTCCCAAAAAAATTATTTTTTCTTGTTCATTGTGACGGATTCGGTGAGCCTGTCCGGTGCAAAATGATACACTGTTTCACCGATTTTCAAGGATTGATATGGGGCAGGGACAGGATGGGCCGCCATTGTTTTTATTTTCTCCACCAGTTTTTCGGAATCTGTTACGTCTCCAAGAACCCCCTGTCTCTGCCAGTCACCGCTGTCGTCTTGGGCAAAGAGGACCATCTGCTGCAAGTAATATGTTGTGTCGATGAGAATCAGTTCTTTCCGCTTATCCTTGTTAAGATCAACGGGATAAAGGACACATGGATCTGTCAGACATTGATCGTGCTCAATTGCCCCGGCTAATCCCTGGAGCGAGATATTGTCACCTCCAAGCAGGGTGAACTTTGGCGGGGCGAAATGTTGATTTTTTCTTTGTTGATCTTTCCAGCTGTAATAGCTGTCAGCCCTGTTGACAACCGCCAGCTGGGCGGCAATTTTTCTTAACAGAGGTGTATCTGCAGGCAGCTCGGCAAGTTTCTGGAGAGCTTTTTCTCCGGGAATACCGAATTGAAATTTCAGGGCGCCAAAATCAAACTCCTCAGGCGTTGTTCTGCCGGATAAAAGACGATGCAACTGATGCCGGGTGCTTATGGCAACCGGGTTGATCAAGGGGCTGTGGACAAAGATAATGCAAAGGCAGATAAGCAGGGCAATCGTGGTATTCGCTGGTCTGATTGCCCCCATCCAGGGCTTGCTCTTTCGAAAGACGGCAAATGCATAGGTAAAACTATAACTGCAGGCAATAACCAGCAGGAGCACAAGATAAATCCTTTTTGGCGAAAGGCCGTACTGGTTGATTCGGAGCCAGGTCGAATAAGCAGCAAGCAGCGCGAAAACAGGCATCAGGAGTATGGCGGTTTCGATAAGGCGCAGGAACGGGGCCGGATAGCGGACAGGATTGCTGCCGTCCTGAAAAATGCCGTTTAGCAGGACAATGTTTGCGCCAATCAGGCAGAGCAGTATCGGAGTGGAATAGCCGGTATTCCAGACAGGCTTGAGACCGGTAAAGGGCAGGCTGGCGCCGAACAGCAGGGTAATCAGGGCAAGAAGCGGCATGAGCCATCCGCACAGGGAGAGAACAATCCTGCGCAGGGCACTGATTATCCGGTCATGGGTAAGGCCGATGCGTATTCCGAGAGCAAAGACGACCGGTAAACTGGATAAGGCAAAAATTGCGTTGAAGAAGATATCTTTGAACAAGGTTATGCCGACCATTTTGAAGAGCATAACCCAGAGGACAATAAGGATCCAGTAGGCTCCTGTCAGCAGGGCGGCCACCATCAGCACAAAAAAATTGTCCCAACTGTGACGAAAAAGATCGCTGTAGCGGCAGCGACCATGTTCTCTGTCCGGCCATGACTGGACAAAGGGAAGCATAAAATAGAGCAACAACGTCCCGCCCAGTATGGAACTGACCGTGACCACCCCCTTCCAGCTGTTAGGGTGGGCTGTGGTGTCGGGAAGCTGTAGAATATACCATAATGCGAGCAGGGCAAACAGGCCCCCGATACCAAAAGCTGCCGGGAGACTTCCGTTCCTTCTCTGTTCTCTTACACTCATCTGCAGGATAAAGCAGAATATGACTATGCCGATTAGTGCGGCTGGAAAAAATGGCATTTGCAACTGATTGCCACGGGGCCAGTTCTCTATAGTCAGAAAGCAGGCCAGCCCCTGAATAAATCCGGACAGAATAAAAACGGTTACATTTGATCTTGCCGCCTGATCCGGTGTAGTATCATACATAACATTCTCTCCGACAGATTACAGGGATACTACCGGGCGGGTATATAGATGCTGTTCCCATGCTGTTCCGGTGACAGATGTTTATTGTGTTTCTCCTGGGTCTAATTGCCCTTTCCAGGGGGCCAAACACGTTTGATCTCCGTCCTTTTTTGTGGGGCGGCCTATTTAACTTCTCAGCATACTTTTAAGGCAATCTTCAATGTTTTTACCGCATACAGGCCAATGGACCACTGTTATTTTTCCAGAGACCGCATGGTCAGTCGACTACAATAACGGCTTTTTAAGTCGTGTGCTCCTTCTTTTTGCGGCTGTTTCCGGGATCTATCTACTGACGATTTTTCTGGCGGCCCGATTTGCGTCTTTGCGCCGCAAATCCATCGGCACAGGTCTGTTCTCAGCCTATAGCATTACAGTTATATTGATCTGTTTTTCCATAGCCTCTTCGGCAAATGGAATGGTGTACATGCCTCTTTTTCAGATTGGCGCCTTTTTTCTTTTCCATACCGGGATTATCATCTCCCTTGCCGGCCACTGGCTTGTCTATGTTCGGGAGGCTGAAGATCCTGCGCCGCTTTATGCCCATGTCAGAGGGCATTACTGGTTTTCACTCCTAACGACATCACTGCTCTGGCTGGTAATTTTTCTGCAGGTGCCTGTGGTTGCAATCAGGACGCACACCATTTTCTGGGGACCGGTTACCCTTGCTCTGCTTCTATATTTTGTTCTGGAACGGGTGATGGTTGACTACGGGCACCACATGTGTGGAATGGCGGTTTCTCCTGAAACTCTTTCTGAACATCCGGCAAAATGTTTCCAGATGCTCAAAGAATCTGTTGCCGCCCGAGGCAAATATCCGCTCATTCTCCTGAAAACCGGATTTCGTAATGCTGTGGCCTTGTATCCGCAAATGCGAATCATGGTGGGACAGGACTTGCTGTCTCATCTCTCCGAAAAAGAGATTCAGGCGGTTCTGCTGCATGAAATCGGTCATCTCAAGGACAAAAAATATGTTCCCCGGCGCCACAGACTTAGTCAGGGTCTTCCCTTTCTCATGGTGGCCTGGGTCGTATTGGTACAGGCTGACCTGTTTGCCAATCCACTGGTGAGCTTTGGGGTGTTGATCCTTGGAATTATGGGATTTTCAGCGGCGTTTAAACGATTACGGCTGAAAGGGGAATTTGTTGCCGACAGTTTTGTCAAGGAATCGGCCCCTGACTTGTATCCCTGCCTGCTCTCCGGCATAAAACATATAACCAGGCTCAACGGAACGGACCAGGATTTCTGCAAAAAACATAATTACGGTCATCTTGATCTGGATGAGCGCCGGAAGATGGTGAAAAATGGAAAGTTCTCCATCAAGAGAAAACGGGTACGCCGGTTTATTCTCACCATGGTACCCTTTATGGTGTTAGGAGCGCTGTTTCAGATTGGCTGGTCAACCCTGTTCCCTTCTGCAGCCGGCCGGTGGAACACTCTGCACAGACGTTATCATCAGCAGTATAATAAACATAACTATGAACAGGCCGGGCAGACCATCCACCAGAGTCTTGAGCTGTCGTTGCTGAAGTTTGGTGAAATCAATCGCCATACTTATATCAGCCTGAAAGATCTTGCCCAATGTGCATTCAGGCAAAACAATGTTGCCCAAGCTGAACAATACATCCTTCGAGCCGGGAGAATCGGCAGGAAGTTGTACGGCGCCGATAGCCTCCGTCGCTCGGCGGAATGGCGGTTGCTTGCCGCAATTCGATTGCATCAGCACCGGAAAGATGACGCGCGACATATTTACACATCACTGGAATCCCTGCAGCAACAGGAAAAGGACAGTGCGTACAATCGCAGTCGAACCCTGTACAGCCTGGCCGCGCTTGCCGGCGGTAATGACGAAAAAATCGGATATTATCAAAAAATTGTCCATCTTTACCGGCAGAGCCCTCCCGATGCTACCCCTTCAGAAGATGTTTTTTCTCTACTTGCCGGAATATATACGAAGGCGGCCCTTCCCGATAAGGCCGAGGCCATACTTACGGAAGCGGTTACGCTCATCAGGAAGAAAAAAGGCGCTGTTGGAAATGAATACGGCAATGCCCTCTATGAGCTGGCCACTCTGCTGCGTGATCAGAAAAAATATCACAAGGCGAAACAATTCTACCTGAAGTGTATAGATATAGGACCTGGTATTGAGGAGTATATTCCCATCGGCTGCCTCTATGGTCTTGCTGAAAGTTTTCGGGTGCAAAATATGCCGGATAA
>JAUTWP010042208.1:0-13089 GCA_033042655.1 Cyathermia naticoides
AGTGGTAAGGTAAATTAGTGTTTTATTAATAGTTTGCATGTTGTTACTAGTACATGAGGTAGTGAGTGGTAAGGTAAATTAGTGTTTTATTAATAGTTTGCATGTTGTTACTAGTATATGAAGGTTATCTAGCTGCAAATTAGTGTTAAAGCCGGAAATTTCTATTTCACAATGTAATATTCAAGAGATTGTTATGAGTAAAAACGAATGTTCACCTAAATATCTTCTCTTTCATTACGATAGACGAACGTTAAAAAAGCAGGGCCTAGCAAACATAATTCTTCATAAAATGAATATTTTTACACTGTCTACTTTTTCACAAATATTCATTATTTCTTGAAAATGTTGCAGTGATGTGAAAAATATGACGGCGTAAGATAATCTCGTACTTGTGCGGTGCTAATTTCAATTTGCGACAGGAGCCTGGGGTGGGACGTCGTGTCGGAATAGACTCATAGCGCTAATATCCGGATTGCAGAGTTTGCCGAAATCTGCGAAATTACTGGCCCCGAGAAATATGGAACTCTTCAGTTCGTTGAGGTGCATATAGTTAGTCGCTCTCTTTTTCTATCTTCAGACCTGAAGAGTAATCAGGTTAGCGTTCATTTGCCAACGAAAATGAACAATTCTCGAGATTAAGCGAAGTTTTGTTAGCCCGGAGAAAGATAGATAAACTGGCATCCTCGTCACACCGGAACGTATTGTTTGTAGCGTGCTACACCTCGCCAACCACTCCGACACCATCTTCTTTGCGCTTATTGCTTTTTCTGAGAGCCCCTCTCGGTCGTAGAGAAGCTCTTGCACCCTCTTTGAAATCCCCCGTGTGGAAATGAACACATGAAACAATAAATCTTGTCTTTTAGTTAATTTCTTTCATTAATATTTGTGTCTGCGTGAACAACGCCCGTGTATTTGATAGGTGGTCACTCAGGGCTTGATTCACTTGGAGCAGTTGGAAGACGCAAAGATGAAACGCTTTTCTGAGTTTCGCTTCAAGACGGTATTACCTGGACTTCTTCAGTAGATTTAATTTTCACACTTATTAGTACATACATTTGTATTACGTTTCTTATTACCATCTCTTGGCTGGTTTTGCTAAAGGCGATTTTACAGAAACGAAAGGACTATATTGGTTTGTTTTAGATATTTTAGCGAATAGTCTCAGTATAGAGTGGCCCATTATAATTTGATTATATTGCTTTTATTTATATATTGTATTTTATTATGTTGTAATAACTTTAATAAACTATCTGTCTGTCTGTATTAATTATAATTTTTAATATAGCTATTTACAAATAGTTTGAAAAACATAGTATCTTTACCGCCATTTACTGATATTGGTTATTTATAATTATTAAACAAAATAATAGTGTCTGATGAAAATCAATTGTTGAATTTTTTGTTTTTCTTATTATATCTGTTAAATATTTTATCACAATTATTTTAATTAATATTCTATTTAAGAATCAAAAGTATTGGAATTTATTTTTTTAAATAGTGTTTTTAAATTTTTCATTTATTCCTGCATCAAGAAAACAAAACAAAGAAAATTTGTAAAGTTTATTAATATGAAGTTTTGTTTTGAATATACGTGCACCAGTAACTTGCCCAATGTGTGTAAAACATACCGCCCTTAAACACACATTCATACACAATCACACAGACACATACACGCGCGCGCACACACACATATACACACATACACACAGGCACACAGACAAATACACGCGCACACACATACACACAGGCACACAGACAAATACACGCGCACACACAGACACACACATACACACACATACACACAGGTACACAGACAAATACACGCGTGCACACATATACACACACATACACACACATACACACAGGCACACAGACAAATACACGCGCACACACAGACACACACATACACACACATACACACAGGCACACAGACAAATACACGCGCACACACATACACACACACAGACACACACAGACAAATACACGCACACACATACACACACAGACACACAGAACACACATTTTAAAACATAAATGTTACTTTAGGTGTTTTGCCAATAATAGTGATTATTTTTTAAATTAAATATTCATATTTTGTTCCATGATAATAGCTAATAAATTATACAATTATGTTAGTATGGCTTTGTGAATTTATTTTTATTAACTTTTAAACGTTAGAATACCAATAAAATATAATTTAAATTCGTTGTATATATGTATATTAAAATATATATCCAAATGGAAGAAGAAAAATACAATTGTTTATTCGTTGTATATATGTATATTAAAATATATATCCAAATGGAAGAAGAAAAATACAATTGTTTATTCGTTGCACACAATGCTTATTGTTTTTGTTTTGTTTTTCAATATAGACCGGTTCTCGATTTATTTTCATTAAACAAAATAAAATACTAGTAAAAAACATTCTAAATTCTAATGCATTTATAAATTTATAAACTAATAAATTTACCTGTACATTTAAAATGCTTATTATCAAGAAAGAGGTAAATGGCGATAAACAGATAAAAAGGATCTTTGTATTTTGATACATAAAATTAATGAATTTATAAAAAATATAAATTTAATGTGCATTAATATTTAAATAAGGCGGAAATATTGTTTTGGTATCAAACGGCTCATAATCAAATGTCAAGATAATGGAAACCTTACCTTCTACCAATAAATCTATTTGACAATATTTCACAAACAATTTGATGTTTAAATATGTTCACCAATATTTCACAAACAATTTGATGTTTAAATATGTTTAATAATATTTCACAAACAATTTGATGTTTAAATAATGTTCAACAATATTTCACAAACAATTTGATGTTTAAATAATGTTCAACAATATTTCACAAACAATTTAATGTTTAAATATGTTTAATAATATTTCACAAACAATTTGATGTTTAAATATGTTTAACAATATTTCACAAACAATTTGATGTTTAAATATGTTTAATAATATTTCACAAACAATTTGATGTTTAAATGTGTTTAACAATGCATGTATTTAACATTATACCATGATATTACCGTATTTAGTCAAATATACGTCATAGACTGGCATTATACCATTTTATGGAGCTTTAACGTAACTTCTCATTGGACTCTTCGTTAGCCATTATTCTCTTAGTATTGAAATTTCTTCACTGTATTTTATGTTAACACCCTTTTAAAACTGATGCATAATACACTCTGTTGCTATTTACTAGTATTACATTCAAAATGTGAAATTACACAGAACTTCGTAGACTAACTGTAACAAACATGAAATGTACAATGACTGATCTCAGTACTTTATGTTTAGTGAAAAGCAAAATGCATGAATATTTTAAACACTATGGTCAATTTGAGACATCTGGAATACAAAGGTGACGTTTCAAACATAATGTTCTTTCGTTATTGAATATTAGAACATTCGTTTTAGTTCAAAATGTAAAGCTGCAATAATTGAAATATTTTATAGCTAAGAATGGATGTCCCAGGTTTATTTGTGCCCACAATGCGTCTTTCTTCAGTTTAAAAAAGTGCTCTGTTAATCTAAGTAACATAAAACACCAGCAGCTATACTATTCAAAAGAAGTTAAAGGTCAAATGAAATCTTTTGATTATTTTTTATACTTTTTTAAGCCAAATACTATAGACATCACGTTATTATGAGACATGCAATAAATGCACTTATCTTTAGAAACTGTTGTAATTAATCCAGATTTCCTTTTCATTTGAACCAAAACTTAGTGAAACTAAACTGACAAATTGTCTCGAAACACCCATTGTGACAGCTCATTCACTCTTTACATGTGTTTTGTACGAGTTTCATTCCATGCATGCCAATTTTCGGAATAAAAGGAATGAACATTTTCCTTTCATCATCACTTTAAATTTGAAGATTGTTCAACAACTCAGCCTGAAAGACAGGGGAAAGGCCATTGACTGGCTACACACTGGACAAACTCAGAGAATTGTGGCTTACTGTCTAAACGTAAGCCACAGCATTATTAATAGAGGTTCAGGATAACTAATGCTATTCAGAAGCGACCCCTTTCTGGAAAACTCCAACCAACAACATATTTTACCCTTAACAGTTTTTGAATATTATATTTGGAAAGTCATTTTTATATTTGGGAAGTCATTTTTCCATTAAAATACGGCGGCAAAATGTGAGAAACGCGCGTAGGCGGTTAACAATAGCCGATCTTAGTGACGTCACCGTTGTTCTCATAGTATGTCATAGAAAACAATCTTATAAGATTAAAGTCAGTGATTGTCAAATCAAGTCAAAATTATAAATAGTCTGAATCAACTTTACTTTTGGCAAAATTTGCTCAAATTTAACCATATTTTCGGCTGAGTATCCAAATTCTATTATTCGCGACATGTGCTAATCTTCTAAATCAAATTAAAATCCACAGCTCGCTTCAAAATACCCCCACCTTCCTGTCCTAGACGCGGTGGATGGATAAAACCATAGGTGTCTGAATGTAGACGTTAAACATCTTGACTTGACTTGTAAAATTAAACCTGCAGTTGTGCTTATGTTACGTCTTAGTAAAAACGTGTATTAAGATGGAAATGAGATACTGTCAGTTCTGTTTTATTATATAAAATGTGTGTTTTAAACATATAATGAGGATATTCAGCCATTGGCATTATAAAAATAGTCTCTAGATACAACAAAAATGATATGTTTATATATGGATATTCCCTGAACATTTTAGATCAATTTTTTTATAAAAGAAAATCTTTAAAATGATTTACTTTGTCTATATTAATAGAATAATTATGATAAACAATGCCGGGGGTAAAACGGTTGGTCCGTGCTGAATGAGGTAATATTAGATACAAGAAAAGCGGAAATGGCAGACACGGAAATCAAGTTTCGGGTTGTTCGGCGGCAGCCATTATGCACGTGATTTATTTCCATGCTGCACTCAGAGTTGAAATCACTGCAGAAAGAAGAAAGCGAAGATGATGACGATTGATGGGAAAACAAGACGAAGGTGAGCCAGTCTACGCGGGGATGGCGCGTCCATGCACGTGCCAAGACGAACACAGACTTTAGCCTCGAATGCAAAACACATTGCACTGTCCTGACCACAGTTTTCATTAAGGAAATCTGATCTTACATCGGTTGTTTTAGACAGGTACTCTTTGACTTGCGTTGTAAAATATTGAAACGAGCACGCAGCACGAGTAAAACACCAGTCGTGCAGGCGTATTTTATCTAGTTCTTTCTGAGATTGCAGGATATTTGATCTGACGTAAGATGGCGAGGAATAAATGTATTTCTGCGTCCGAGTAATTGTGAACATCTGACGTGGCCACGTGTTACGTGCAGTGCACGTTTTGCACGCGCATTTCAGCGTATCTATGACAGCAGTCACGTGACAAATTGGACGTCTGTTATGCAGTTCTAATAGCAAGCATTTAGACATATTATACTGACAGCTATAGAAAACACAGCAGTCATTTAGTTGGCTCATTTTTGGTTTGTTTAGATGATGTCTGAATAATAGGGTAGAATGAATGCGCCTGGGTGGAAGGTCACGTCAAACCGTACTTTGTGCACGAGCTGTAAAGCATGTTATTGTTTCGACTCAGAATTTTAGAAAATCTACAAAACGCATTTAATGACACTTGAATTGGTCCTGCGCTTTCTGTGGTTGTCAGTATACTATCTAAACATCTATCATATTTTGCTCTTCTAGATACACGTTTCTGTTTTAGTTCTTCAAATATTAGTATGTTATAGTTATGTTGTATTTTCAGATAAAAGGTGGGGGTTTTAGTTTTGTGATCAATGTACCAAGACAATAGATATTGAGTGACTTAGTGTGACATTGAGTTAATGTGTGTTTTATAAAATCAGATAAGATTTCTGAATGAATCCTGAGGCAGATTTAAAAGGACATATATGGTCACCAAAAGTAAAGTTAGTTGTATTTAACAGCGCCGTAGAGTATAATTGATTTTTATCTTATCGGCTATTGAATGTTAAAAAGTATTTGTCATGTATTGCATTTTGTCCATTGTAAATAAATGAGTGACTTTTGAAATATTGCATGTATTATACTGTATATGTATTTTTAAATGTAGATTTATAATATGATTTTATACTTCTATATTACCTGTATAATAATTGTAAGTATTTTAAGATATGTATTTTGTTTTATAATTTTATATTAAATGTATTATATTTTAAAATATCTATATTATTACATCGAGTCGGGTTGGGTAAATTTATGTACGTGCTTCCATCAGATAACTGTTCAAGCATGCTGCCATTGGGAGCAGGCTCTGACATTTATATTACCTGTACATGTATTATATTCTAAATGTTGTGTATTGTTTTATAATTCTATATATGTTTAAATACGAGGCGTAAATAAAATATTGAATTGAATTGTGCGAATTACTTTGGGTTTTAACAAGGAGCTTACATTGCTAAGTTTGAGAAAATGGCCCGGGGCAGGCTCGACCATACGAACAAAAGCAGTGGGTAATTACTGCAACCCACTTCAAACATTGAGCTCCGTCACGCATATTGCGCTCACATATTTCAGCTTTACTCAATAAGTTTTATTAGCAGAAAAAAATAAATTGCATTCTCTTGAGAGGTGGGTTTAGAATTCCTCGTGACGGTCATCCACTGTGTTCATCTGATCGTCTCTTTAACAGGTGGTACTCAATTGTCTTGTTTAATAGGTGAGTTAATCTCATTACGAGAACCGGACTCCGTGGCCGGTGGTTAAGCAATTGGACATGAGGCTGGTAGCTACCGAGATCGAATCGCAGTCGAGACATGAGATTTTTAATCTCAGTATCGACTCCAACCCAGAGTGAGTGCTCCGCAAGGCTCTTTGGGAAGATGTAACCACGTTCACCTAAAACTGGTCAATAATTGGTTTAATAAAAGCCATGGTTTGTACTATCCTGTCTGTGGAAAAGTGAAACTAAAAGATCCCTTAGTGCTTTTTGTAAAGATTAGTGTGGCAACAGGTTTCTTCTCTTCTACTAGCATTAACATCATAACTGGATAAATGATTGAGGAAGGTGAATTGTGTGCTCATGACAGCGTGCTTGAATGTTAATTGGATGTCATGAAACCTGTATAACCTATAACAGTTGTAATGAACGATAGTGACGATTGTTTGATCATTTTCATTCGTCCACTTGTTTCTGTAGGACTGCCGTTATAATTAGTGAACAAATTCCCTATTTTGGTCCAAATATTCCTCCGACACACGCAAATGTGTCGTACCAATTCAGTGTGATTCCAACTGAAAATTGTCGCTAATTCGTATTTTCTCGTGTATTTTCTCGCAAGTTTGTGTCTCCAGCTAGTCGCGAGCTGTCCCAGCTTAGTGAACTACTACCTTAATGCCTTAGGAAAGTAGAATAGTTGTATTCTATATTTTTATTGTTTATTTTGCTTTTGGAAATTTGTTTACAACAGTTTGTTTTCGTGTAATGCACAGATGTCTGTTGTAACTTCTCACATCTGAATGATGAGTTGTTTCATGTCATCAATATTGTATTGTTTTGTTTCAATAAAACAGATCATTTTGTTAATTTTTATATCTGTAATTATACATGCATTTATCTGTATTTCTTTATAATTGTATTTATGTTGTGTAATTATATTATGACAACCATCTTGTCACGTATAATTATATTTTGTATGTTATGTATATATTCCTCCTATGCCTTTGGATAACGGCCCGAGTTTAAATGCATTATTGTGCTTGCTTTTGACTTGACTAATGAAAAGTAAAGTTTGTTTTATTTAATGACACCACTAGAGCACGTTGATTTTTATCTTATAGGCTATTGGACGTCATTCATATGGTCATTTCGACACATTTCTTTTAGAGAAAACCTGTTGCCGTCACATAGGCTACTCTTTTCGATAAGCAGCAAGGGATATTTTATATGCACTTTCCCACAAACAGGACATCACATACCACTGTCTTTGCTGAACCAGTTCTGGAGCACAGGTTCGAACGGAAAATAGCCCAAACTACAAATGGGTCCACTGAGAAGGATCGATCCTACGAACGTTGACTAATGAACGTGTGTGCTTGTTTTGAAAACAGTTCATGCGGTAATGGCGCCTGTTCGTGTTGATTTATCACAAATGCATATGCTATAAACGTCATACATGCTTTGATGAGAGAGATGTATAGAGTGAACCCGCCGCATATATCAGCTTCATGGTACTCTGTCACCGCTCAAAGAAACGTGTCAACATATTGGTTGCGGAAATGAAGATTAAGTCAAAGGGAATAATGGTTTTGTTTAGTCATGTTTAGTATTAAATATACTCATAATGGTCATTCTATATATCATTGCTCTGTTTAGAATAGACAATCCAAATGTGCGTTTAAATTGGTTTGAACTGAATGAAGAAATATGGAATTTTAAAACGAACTTATAAAAGTGTTTTATTTAACGACGTCACTGGAACACATTGATTTTATCTTATCATCGGCTATTGGACGTCATTCATGTAGTCATTTTGACACATTTCTTTTATAGGAAACCCGCTGCCGTCACATAGACTACTTTTTTTCTATAAGCAGCAAGGGATTTTTATATGCACATTCCCACAGACGGGTCAGCACATGCCACGGCCTTTGGTGAACCAGTAGTGGGTCATTGGTTGGAACGGCAAATAGCCCAAATTGTAGCTGGGTCCACAGAGAAGGATTGATCCGACGACCGAGCGCTTCAAAGGCGGGCACGCTACTGACTGAGCTACATCTCATTCCTTTTTTAAATCAGTTATGGAATCAGTGGTCGGGTCAAGTGATGTAAATCTACCCTGATCCTTTCCCCCGTCTTGGACTACAACAACGGCCGAATATGTGCGCCTGCTATAGCAGCTTGCTTTGAATGTCGACGTTAAACACCACGGCATGAAATTGGTAAACTACCATGTATTGGGACACAGCAATGGCCGAGAACATAACTGGAGTGTCAGCTATAACAGCTTGCTCTGAATATATACGTTAAACGGATTGACCTAACTTAAAATTGATCCTTGTGGAGCATACTCTGATTATATATCACATGCCTCGACTGAGTTTCGATCCCAGTACCTACCATGCTTGAGTCCAGTATGTTAACCACCATACCACTTGGTCCGGTCGTGTGAATATATAGCTGGTAATGGTGAGTGGTGTGACGGGAGGTGCTGACAGCTTCCAGATATCATAGTGTAATCTTTAGGGGAGGACGTGTGTGATATCCCACCTCTAAGTGCCCTCCACCCATTAGCGACCATAAACACAGAACTCGCAACCTTATACATATACTGACAACCACAAGAAACTATACCAAGACTCCGAGAGACTACTGAAGAAAAATCAAAACATTTTACATGTTCAAAAGAAACTATACCAAGACTCTGAGAGACTACTGAAGAAAAATCAAAACATGTTACATGTTCAAAAGAAACTATACCAAGACTCCGATAGACTACTGAAGAAAAACCAAAACATGTTGCATGTTCAAAAGAAACTATACTAAGACTCTTAGAGACTACTGAAGAAAAATCAAAACATGTTACATGTTCAAAAGAAACTATACCAAGACTCCGATAGACTACTAAAGAAAAACCAAAACATGTTGCATGTTCAAAAGAAACTATACCAAGACTCCGAGAGACTACTGAAGAAAAAAAACATGTTACATCTTCAAAAGATAAATACCTGCCTCCTTGTCCCAGTGTTTTAGCTATAGGACTTGAGGCTGGTAGGGACTTAGATCAAATCTCAGTTGAGGCATGGGATTATTAATCTCAGTACCGACTCCAACCCAGAGTGAGTGTTCCGCAATGCTCAATGGGAAGGTGTTTCCACTTGCACCGACCGGTGGTTCTATAACTGGTTTGACAAAGGCTATGGCTTGTGCTATCCTGTCTATGGGAAAGCGCATACCGTATACAAGATCCCTTGCTGCATATGGAAAAACTGTAGCCGAACTAGTGTGGCGGTAGCGGGTGTCCTCTATTCTACTAACATTAATATCTGTTCTGGACAGACAAGCTCAGAAAGCTGAGCTGTTTGCCGGTGACAGCGTGCTTGAACCTTAATTTGACGTAAGCACGAAAATAGATATAACCAACTAACCAAAAGATAATATTCATGTGAATTAAATTTCGTTCATAACATGCCAATAAAAAAACATTCTCATGAATATAAAAATATACAGATTTTGAACATGTAAAATGTTTTATTTTTTCATCAATAACCTATACTGTTTGGTACCGTTTCTTTTGTTCGCCAGTATATTATAATCGCTTCTAAATTGATTATTAACTTGCAATCTGCCAGATTTCCTGATAAGTGCCAGCATTCGGCTTAAAGTTTCAGTAATCACTTCTGTCCGAATAGCATCTTTCTGTATTTACTTATAGCAGAAATATTTATTTATCTTGGTTGATTTTAGTCAGATATGTATGTTTATGTTTTCTCATGGATAAACATGGTATGAAGCATTTAGTTGCTGTAGGTTTTTCTCTTTTTCAAGATCACTATACTTTAACACCCTTCAACATCAAACTCTGTGGACCTGTCGATGAACTGCGGAAAATGAAAAACTTCATCGCCACATCCAGATTAGTGATATAAACATGTCTGTAAGGATTGAATTGGGTTTTTTAATTTGATATACATGTATATATTTTATTATTTCTGTTGTTTTGCATTAAATGAAAATTCTGTGTAAATATTGATAACTGTCATACTGTGAAAATATATATGTAGAAAATAATAGCAATGAAAAATATATTATTTTTAAAATGTTGTTTGAAACATTTCCATAAAACAGTTTATGAATAAACAAAACAGCAATACAACAATGTTTACATTAAAAAATTAATTTAAATTTAAAACAAAATCATTTATATCTAAATGGTGAACAATATCGTTCGTTTTAATATTATTAAAAATTAAAATTAAATAAAACATTAAGTCGATGTTAAACAAATGTAACACTTTTTTTTATTAAAATGCATAATTATGTTCATTTGTCTAAAATATGTATTTATGAATATAAAAAATAAAACGTTATTTTTACAATTACATAAAAATGTGTGCAGCAATGTTAACAGTATGAAATATCTTCATAAAAATGGTTATTTAATAGTAATAATTTCCATTAATATCAAATAATAGAATTACAGTTATATTTTACATTTATATGTCTGAACTGCAAAACTCATAGTATTTCGAAATGTGTCTATGAATAGCATGTGCCTAGGGTTATCTCATTAAAGCGATGTTGTATAGATACATGTATCAGTCATAGTAACATAAAGCTATTCTGATGGTTTGTTTTACTGTTTTGAAACAAAACCTTTAAATACAAACATAATTTAAAATATTTAAACATATATTATAACATAAAATAGTTAATATTACTATTAACAATATACATTTTAGTTCAATGACTATCCATCTTTTTTCATGACACCTATTCAATTCAATTCAGTTTATTGTATTTATTAAGGTCATTAGTCGTTATTCTAAACATATTTCGTGCCCAGGACGCAGTGGATGGCTTGAACCACAAACGGCGCCTGGGAGAGGCGTCTGCTATAACAGCCTGGCTCTGAATGTAGACGTTAAACAACATGACCTGACTTGATTCAAAACATATTACATATTAATTAAAAATTGGTATTTATTTTAAGAAAATCAGCTCATTTGAATTGTAGTTAATCATAGTTTGCATTCCTCTCCACATCTATTATTGCAGCCATTATGTTTGTATACTCCGCTTTATACACACCACCAACCATCGCGGTTTATTTACTCGCGCGCAGGAACACCATGTGTGGTCAGCTTCACACGTGACGTGGCAATGTTACTGCACGTGCTGCACGGCACAGGTCTGTAGAAACCAGCCACGCCATGTGAGAGCACGGCAAGAAGCATATTCCTGCGCCATCCGTGCAGACTTCAACCCTAACACGTTCTTCTGTAACTCAGACGCGAAACCTTTCCTCAACATTGCTCTTAGTCCTGCCAAACTCTCGGAGAATTAATCAAAGCTTTCCCCAACATTGCTCTTAGTCCTGCCAAACTCTTGTAGAATTCATCAAAGCGTGCGAACCTGGTAAACAAAGTTTCTCCGTATCAAAGAGGAATCTTGCGAGTATTTACAGCACGGAAACAACTTTCCATTTGCCATTATGAAAGGTGCTCTGCCAGATTCCAACAGTTTAGACAACACGACAGAGATCTTCTAAAAGCGTTCTGTTTGAGTGACGATTGCACAGAGCCATCATGCAAACTAAAGTCTTTCTTCACAGGCTTGTGTTGGCTGAAAGCGATGGATTGATTCTGTTTAACTCGCATTAATGTGTGATTACATACACCGAGGCTGATAAATACAGTCAAGTGCTGAGAAGAGTTTTGTATTGATGTAGAAATGTCGTGTGATGTGCAAACAGCTTTATCTGTCGCAGAATCGTTGCTCGTTTCAGTGTGATGGTCTTCCAATGAATGTGTTCAGACATCGCTTTTATTTTCAATTAGATACAAAAAAGTCTTACATTCAGATTCGTATTTGGATACACAAAAACACAGAATCCTGTGAATGTTTTAACAAAGTTGTAGCAACTAAAATCATTTTAAATGTTTCTAATTAAATTATAAGCTGGACAATTTATTCAGATGAAGAGTTTAAAATGAATTATTTATGCAAATGATGTCTTTATGTGATAAACTGTTGTTTGCAACATCCGGTATTGATGTTGATGATAGTTTCATTAACTTACAGATCAGTCTTCTCTATTGGCGTACGTAAATAAAACAAACTTTACTTTTACAATAACCGATGATAAGATACAAATCAATGTTCTCTATTGGCGTACGTAAATAAAACAAACTTTACTTTTACAATAACCGATGATAAGATACAAATCAGTGTTCTCTATTGGCGTACGTAAATAAAACAAACTTTACTTTTACAATAACCGATGATAAGATATAAATCAATGTTCTCTATTGGCGTACGTAAATAAAACAAACTTTACTTTTACAATAACCGATGATAAGATACAAATCA
>JAUTWP010042318.1:0-13089 GCA_033042655.1 Cyathermia naticoides
CTTTAAGTATTTTTTGTTATGCAGTTTTGTAACATTTAAGGTAGCCTTGAAAATAGATTTTTGTGCCTTGAAAAGGCTTTAAAAAGGCCTTGAATTTCATAGGTGAATGGCTGTATGATTTTTAATTTTATTATTGGGAAACACTGTCGCGAAAATGTAAAATGAAAGCTCAATAACGAATTTTTTTGCATATACGGTATTGTAATTTGTCAGTTTATTATGCATTAGCTATTTTCTTTTGTAGGTGTGGGCTTGAAGAAATTGGTAGAGAAATTGCTGGATAATTAAAGCATAGAAAGCAGACATACACGACTAGTAGTGTAATAGCTTGTGGCAGTGCACATGGTCTACACTTACTGGGATAGCAGCACATGATGGACTGAAAACCTTAGATTTCAGCCGTCGAGAGACAAAACCAGTATAATCGTTTAACACTGCACTAGCAAGTATTGTACAGTGATGTATAAACTATTTCCTTTACAAGTCCGTGATTAGCAATTCATTTGTGTACTGAAGATCAACTGTGTATTAGTTCCCACCCTCACCTTTTTTCATCTCTAACTTAACATCAGTGAGAATGGTGAAAGACAAGACATCACTTGACATCAGTTTGGGAGAAAATAAAGGTGACATGATGACAGGTGGCTGCTTATTACAGGTTGTCACTTTAGCAGGTTTGACTGTATAAACAATGAACATATGACACAAGAGTTTCTCTGACGTTTACAAATTTTATGAGTTCTCTAAGCATTGCAGAAGTTACAGACTAACATCATTGCAAACACTCAACTAGGAAGCCATTCAAATAATACGCAATACTATCTTGCTCAAAATTGGACACCCATACTCCCAATAATTTTAGATCAGGGACCTTATTCACAAAAGCCACGCAAGCATTTACAGCAGATCGTTGTGTCAGAAAAATTGAGCGTGGTTCGCATTATACAAACGTACAAGATATATTCTAAATGGTTAAATATTTTTCCGAAAACAAGACACTGCCACTTTAAACAGGATTTATTTTGGAAACATACATGGAGGACTTGGATGAAAAACCTATACAAAAAATATTTAACTTACATGTCGAAGAGATTAATATTTTGTTAATATTTTTATTATCTAGTCATTTGTTAAGATATTAATCCACGAGACAGGTCATATGCAGGTTTTTTACTAAAGATCTCACATATGCACCGACCTCTTTTCATTTAGTGTTGTCTTGTATGTATCCTTCATTATTCCTACACACCCCATTATAAGCTGTTTATATTGTTGTCACTTTGTTATTGCCACTTTGTATTCTACCTAATTGACAGTGTGTTTGATTTTAGCAGCAGAATCAATCACTTAAAGGAGTAGTAATGCTGAAAAATAACACTTATTAGTTGAAAAGATGAATATCTATGTTACCAATGCATACAGACTGTTTAATTTATAAAAGCAGCGTATTCTATTAATTAATTTAAAAACACAATTCCAACTTGCAAGACACAGACATTTTGTGTCTTGAGAGTTGTCTCCACTTGAATTCCAGCACCAGATATGACGAAGAAAGTGGTGTTTGTTATTTTACATTATTGAACGCATAATATCAAACAACAATGGATTAGGGCTATTTTCCGTTCCAACCAGTGCTCCACAACTGGTTCAACAAAGGCTGTGGTATGTGCTGTTCTGTCTGTGGGATAGTGGATATAAAAGATCCTTTGCTCCTTATCGAAAAGAGTATCCTATGTGGCTAAATACCATAGGAATGACGTCCAATAGCTGCTAATAAGATAAAAATCAATGTGCTCCAGTGAAGTCGTTAAATAAAACAAACTTTACTTTTTTCTTTATATGCAGGTAAAATGCATGCTTTTGAATTGTGAAGGGAATTCGTGCAAGACTTCTCTAAAATGTCCTTTATATACTGTAGCCTTTATACTAATATAGCATGTTAAAAGCTTAAGCTGCAATCTCAACGTTAACCATTTGTGTTCTGAATTCTTGTGATATAAATGTAGCATAATATTGTTTTACATTCTCGTGCCACTTTTCTAGTCAAATGTATACTTACTCATTGTTGATATTTTTATCTTTGTTTTGTGGCATAATTTTGCTATTTCTTTCTGTTTTTATTTTTGTTATTTTATGAATGTTTTGGATGTACATGTATTATACTATTTTAGAGACATGTATTTATTAGTGTTTTTTAACTGCACCTTTGTTTTACATGTGTAGGACTATTGTTCATTTTACAAGATCAATATTGCATTCAAGAATCATTGAAATAGGGTTTTTTAACATTTAAACAAATGCTGTTTTTACCTTTTCATTTGTCCTTTAATTATGGGAAATAGAGAACGAATGCTGTTCTAAAAAATAGCATGTGCTAACTTGATCTAAACCTACATATACCAGGCTACATATACCAGGCTACATATACCAGGCTACATATACCAGGCTACATATACCAGGGTGATCGTTTTGAAGTGAATGTTTTTCTTGTGTAGACAGATATCCTGTCATTTTGTTAAGTACATGTAGTCTACTGTGTGGTTGTCATTATAAACATAATGTTGTTATCACAGATAATTCCAACTATATTTTCACAAGTGAGACCAAATTTATAAAATCTTGCTAAGACTAGTTCATCGCTAAACTGTTATCTAATTCTACCTTGTTGCTATGTCATATTCATAAAACTTGTCTAATGATAGCAAGCTTGCTAAGTCTAGTTCATTACTAAACTATTATCTAACTACATTGTTGCTATGTCATATTCATAAAACTAGTCTAATAATTTCTTCCTATTGTAGCAATGAACTAGACATTTACAAGCTTGCTGTGATCTAGTAACATACTAAGTTAGAAAATGTTTATGAATTTGGGCCCTGGTATATGTTTAAATCAGTAAAAATGAAATTTGTCTAAACTTAATAGTTTTTTACTAAATCTGTAAACACGTCTAACAGTGAGTTTGAGTTTGTCTGAAATGTGTCAACACTTGATCAACTGGAATATGCAGGTAAATGTTCTTTTGGTAGTGAATTATATGAATGTACCTGATTTGTCCAGAAATTCTACCATCTTTTAAGATGGCAGCCAAAAGGTCATTTAAATGTAAAGTCCATCAAGAGATTTTGAATGCTTGAGATATGAATTGAAAATGCAATTTGGTACTCTCAACTCAATATGTACTTCTTGTTGCTGTGTGGCCAGGAGCCCACTGTATAAAGGAAAATGGCCATTTAAAATTAATTCTATGAAAACTATTTTTTTGATATTGTAGAAGATTGTATATTGATAAAATTCAGTTTGGTCAACTATTATAAAATACATTAATCATTTTTCAGTTCACTGTCATAGTAAAGTGGTTTCATTGAATATTTTTCATTTTATTTACGTTTTTCTATTTTAGACATGTTACTTTACAGCAACATCAAATCTTATCATTTGATGTCATCTAAATCAGATGAAGAAAAATTGGTGCCAATTATTAAGATGCATATCATATCGAGACCAATGATCATAATATGTATCATATGTCATCTACCTGCACGATACAATACCATATACCAGTAAGCAGGGTTGCATTTCTCTTAGTAGCTCAGTCGATAGTGTGCCTGCCTTTGAAGTGGTCGGTCGTCGGATCGATTCTTCTCAGTGGATCCAGCTGCAGTTTTGGCTATTTTCCATTACAACCAGTGGTCCACAACTGGTTCATCAAAGGCCGTGGTATGTACTGTTCTGCCTATGGAAAAATGCATGTAAAAGATCCCTTGCTGCTTATCGAAAAGAGTAGCCTATGTGGTGGCAGCGGGTTTCCTTCTAAAAAGTTTGTCATAATGACCATATGAATAACTGATGATAAGATAAAAATCAATGTGTTCCAGTGGCGTCATTAAAGAAAACAAACTTTACTTTTACATTTCTCTTCTCCTTGTTTGTTTTCATGCTTTGTTTTCTGTTACGTTTTGTTTATCCCGTACTGGTGTATAAAATTTATTTCACAAAATGTCTTATTTTGTTCAAACAGTATTTATTGCAACTTGCTATGAATGGAATGGTCACACACATACACACATACTGTCCCAGGTGCAGTGGATGGCTTAACCATAAATGGCACCTGGGAGAGGTGTCTTCTATAACAACCTGACTTTGAATGTAGACGTTAAACACAATTTGTTTTTTAAATGGAATGGTTGAATGAGCAAAGAAGATTGATCATTGGATTGTGATAACAAATTTGACAGCTGGTAAATATGTCAAAAGATATGATATATAGAGGCACTGATTTTCCGCGATCACAGAGTTGCGGAAATGCCTACCGTAAATGAAACGGAATTTCCAATTTTCCTAGATTATTTTTTTTTCCAATCTTTTCATGGCCTTTTTTATATGACTAATCTCAATGTTCCCAGATGTTAAATGGCTTTCATCCAGGTGCTGACAGATTTGGAGAATGTGCTCTACCTTGAAATAGTGCTTTATTAATTAAAATGGATTTTCCTAAGTCATTTGGTAATAGATATGTGTCAACACTGACCTGCACCCATTACTGACATTTGTATGTGTTACTCCATGTAATGCAGCATAGAGGGTTAACACTAACAGTCACGTTTTGTTACAAATTCCCGTACCCAAAACTTCGAGCCAAAAAATTTCTGAGCCAGCAAAAGATTAAATATCACATGTATTAGTAAAACTTTTTTAAATCGCAGATGAAAGTGAAGTAATTTGTAGTGTCATGGGGATAGTTTACCACAAAAAAATTAAATTATATATATTTTTTTAAACCAGAATTACCTAACTCTATGTCATGTCATATCAAATTGTTGCAATTACAGGTGTGAATGTGTGTGTGTGTGGGGGGGGGGCGTTTGTGTGTGTAAATGACACAAAAGATTTTTATAATTCTGAAACGGGGAAAAAACTGAATTTATTAAATTCTGAAACTGTAAGTAGGAAATTCTGAAACGGAAAATCAGTGCCGCTAGATTTACTGACAGCCATAGAAAATGCAGCACCAATTCAAGTGCTATTCATGGGTTTTGAAGATTTTCAACAATTCTGCTACTTACAATAACAAACTTCAGCACATGTACAAAGTATTGTTTGACGTAAACTTTTATCCAGTTACATTAATTATACTCTATGTTTCAGACCACATCTCCACAAAATCCAAAAAGAATAGCCAAATAAATAACTGGTGTTTTCTATGGTTGTCAGTATATATAATTATATACACTATATCAAGGGTAAGACTAGTATAGTGTAAAACTAGAATTTTATGTGCTTGTGTATTTAGCAGCCATCTAAGCAAGTAGTAGATAGGTAGCTGCTTATTATTAACATTTTCCTATTTATACAGTGTACAGTATTAATGGGGCATTTCAAGAAATAATTACCGTAATTACCTGGTAATTAATATATACTCAAAAAATTAATTAAGGGCCAGTAGATATTTTTTTCATTTTTCTTTAAATAAACAAAAATAAACTTCTTCCATTGTAAGATGTCAACATACAGTATGGCATGTTCTTAATAATAATTAATTATTTAAACAACAATTTAGAGCAAACAAAATCACAAGTATCTTTAAGAACCAAAAAGCAAAAATGCTAAAAATATATACCGACCCTTAATTAATTTTGTTGAGTATAATTTCGGATACGTTTGTGGCAAATGGAATTTCTGTATCTGCCACTGGTTAATGTTACTGAAAAGCAAGTTCCATCATTGTGTATTGTGGAAACCTGACCACTAAGTCCTGACCTGCAGCAACTTATTAGACGCCCTTAGGCCACTGATATTTTTACAAAAAAAAAAAAAAAAAAATTTGTGCAGGTTTTTTTACAAAATTTTGCAGCTACATGTACTTATAATATGCTGCCTTAAACCTGGGCCCAAGTAACCAGTGCTCTAATAGGGTTCTGGTATACATTTTGAATATGTGTATGCCCAATTGTGTTATTTCAAGAGTACTGTATCAAATGATGGGTTTCTGTCAAATGTGAACACAGTACAAACATGCTGTATACTAAACATAAAGTTAACCAATACGTATAAAGGTAAAGCTCCGACTGAAGTCATTTTACTAATCAAATTAAACAGGGAGTGTGCAATATAATAGGAAACATTATACCTCTTAGAATTACGCCCAGTCATTTGTATGGAGCCGGGTAAGTTAAATAACACTTGACTGGAATTAACAAATGCTGTCACAGACGCGGTAGATGGATAAAACCATAAACTGCGCCACTGAGAGGCATCTGCTATAACAGCCTGGCTCTGAACGTAGACGTTAAACAACTTGACCTTGACGATTAACAAATGTGTGAATTAAAACAGTCACAATGGACTGTCTTGGACCACAAAGATGATTGAGGCATCAGCTTGTTCTTAATGTAGACATTAAAGATTTTGACTTGACTTGTTACAACAGAGTGACTGAGGTCATAACTGGGGCCCAAGACAGATGTCTGCTATAACAGCTTGTTCTGAATGTGACGTTAAACCTTTTGACTCGTCTTGACTTGACGATGTTTCTGATTTTTTTTTGTCTTCCAGGTATTAGAAACTGCACAATGCATTGTTGTTCTCACTTTTTTTTAATTAGGAAACTTGTCTTCTCATTAACCAACCAGAATAATTAGTGCTACTGTGTTTAAAGGTTTCATGCAACATTTATTTATTTATTCATTCAGTTGTTAAATTTTTAATAAACTTTGATTTGATCCCCATGTAAGGAGAATTCTTATTTTGTTGTGTCCCATATTTTATTATTCATTTCTATGGGTTTAAAAATAAAACCTATCCTATTTATTATAGGCTACACAGTTGTGAATAATGGTTTTCTACATGGGCAATTTAAAATTTTATAAAAGACATGGCATGTTGTATTGGACTAACAACGACACAATCAGGGCAAGATGGTGGTGTAATATTATGACATTGTGCCCCACCATCCTATAGTTTAACTTGCTAGGGAAACCACTGTTAGGCCTGATGTAGTTTTCTTACCATCCACATGGTACCGTAGTTAATTATGTTGGCATACTTGTAGGTAGTTGGACATAGTTCTGTTGGCATTTATTAGTTAAACCCATTTATTAGTTAAACCCGAGATGGTAGTTGATTATCTTAGCATCCACATGGTATATTATTAGCATGTCAAGCCTGGATAGTTTTCATTATAATACAAACCAATGTATCACTTCAGTGCTGGTCACTATCATCTGATGTTTGTAAAAGATAAGTTTATCACAAGAACTGTACATTTCTGTGCTATATTTATTATATATTGATATCATGTAAATTGTTTGGTTTTGCACTTTTGTTGTCAGATACTGGTGATGATGTTTTCTCAAAATAAGTGTCGCAAATGGGTGAAAGATTCTCGCGGGAACAGTTAAACTAAATATTCACTCACTCAAAATAAGCAAAAATAATAAACATGCTAGAAATACTATTTTACATAGTATATTAGTAATTAAATAGAATTTAATTTGTACCAAAATCTTAATGCTTCTTTTAAACTAATAGAGTAAAATGACATTGGAATTATTGGAGCTTTGGGGATTTAAAAAATGTTTGACTTTGTAAATATATTATACACTTTCACAGATTTCCAAGTCTATTTCTAAATAAATTTAGAGCTTATGGTAAAACTTACTTTAAATACATGTAAATTCATTCAAAAATAAATATTTATATTTTGAGTTAAAAGTTGAAATCCTAGATATGATTTATTCATAATGAAATACATGATTTAAATTCATTCAAAAATAAATATTTATATTTTGAGT
This sequence comes from Cyathermia naticoides, assembly GCA_033042655.1. Taxonomy (NCBI): domain Eukaryota; kingdom Metazoa; phylum Mollusca; class Gastropoda; order Neomphalida; family Neomphalidae; genus Cyathermia; species Cyathermia naticoides. Next base: position 7,794 of record JAUTWP010042318.1, read on the forward strand.
TAAACATTGAAATCCAAGATATAATTTATTCATAATGAAATGCCGAGTTTATTTTGAGAAAACCTTAGATCAATTGTAGAAAGTACCACTTGGAAATCTTGGTAGTTTCTGTCACTGTTAAAATCAGTTTTCTCTACAACGGTGCAAATACTATTGTTTTATTTTTGATATTTTAATTGTTTTAAGTTGTTACCTACAAATATATGTATGTATGTATGAATATATGTATGTATGTATGTATGTAATGTTTTAGTTAAAAGTCCTGGCTATAGATGGCCAAACTAATTTGATCGGTGTAAAACTGAATACCGGTATAAAGAATGTTGTATTATTTCAACAGACTCATGAACAGTTCTAGTCTTGATGAAATGTTCATTGTTTTCATTACATTGTTGCTATGAAGTGTTTCCAAATGATTATTTGTCAAAGCGATTCTGTCATTTTGACTTCTTTCAAAACCATTTTATTTGTTAATCACTGAAATAAATAAGCGGTTATCAGTCCCATTTTACAGTCATTTTTGCAGTGGTATTTTGCCATTCAGAATAGATATTTTCCAATTGTGTCTACCAGAATTTTTTTCATGTCTTCAAAAATATATTTGGAAAACATCCAAATAAATAATGTATTGTGCAAATAAATTATAAATAATGTATTCCGCAACTATTACTTGGGTTACTTAACTGGAATGATTTGTAACTTGTACAATTTCATGTGTGCATTTGTGTTGTATAAATCTGTTTTGTGCATGTACAAGCCAGCCTTTTAGAGACTTGTAGATTAAAATATCACAGCTTTAAGCAACATTGGCTTAAAACAGTGCTTCCTTTTCATTAGCATTATACTATGAGTAAGTTCACGTTTTTTCTAGTTTTGACTTACTGTGCAGGTGAAATTTTATTTTTACCTTTTATTTTTACTTATTTGTTTACACAAGAGTAAAATGTTAGTCAGAGAACATAAATAGGAATATATTCTGATGGAATAGTCTGTGTAGCTTCACTTTAAGAACTATCTCACTTTAAAATTCACAATAATATAGCATTACTAATACATACAAAAATCTTTGAATTTTTTTATTTATACTCAGTATAACTTATAGCCATGCAACTTTTAACAGCGTAAAATAATAAATATCTCATGGAGCCAAATTTTTACACTTAAATTACGTTATTTACTGTATGTTTATAACGCAGTAGCAAAACCTACGATCCTTCTCAGTGGACAAACCTGCAGTTTGGGCTATTTTCCGTTCCAACCAGTTCTCAACAACTGGTTCATCAAAGGCCATGATATGTGCTGTCCTATCTGTGGGAAAGTGCATACAAAAGATCCCTTGCTGCTTATCGAAAAAGAGTAGCCTACGTGACATCAAGGGGATTCCTCTAAATAATGTGTCACAATGACCATATATATGACGTCCAATAGCCGATGATAAGATAAAAATCAATGTGCTCCAAATAAAACAAACTTTACTTTATTGGAATGTGCATGAAAGTATTTTATTTACTGAATACAAAATACTTGACAGTATCAGATTACTATAATTAAAGTTATATAATACAGGAATACATTATATTGACAGTATCAGATTACTATAATTAAAGTTATATAATACAGGACTACATTATAGTTCTAAATGATTTATAACAAATGTTATAGTCTAACCAGCTTTAAAGATATAGGGCCTAAATTACGGAGCCTGTTTTGGTTAAACGTGTGCATTTAAGCATTCTAAATATATGTAGTTACATGTGTGTAAGAGAAAAACATGCTTCGTAAATTCGGCCCTTACTGTGTAAGAATAACACATTAATTATATATAACAGTTCTGTATGTATTTCAGTGTATATAAAGGCCACGTATACTATAATGGGTCAAAGTTGCATTTGTGAGATGGGTTTAACTGTGAAATCTGAATTAGACAGACCCTGTTTAAATATAATTATTGCTCTATACTATACCAAACTCAACTATCGAAGGGTCATCAACATAACAGTAGTAATACTAGTATTGACAATAATAGTGAAAAAAGTATTGCCCAAATTCTATGACTATTGTTGTAACACAAATGTGCTTTCCACGTACATATAAAAACATGTTTCTTTCTTGTGCTGTATTTCTGAAAATCAATGTGCTGTAGTGGCATTATCAAATAAAACAAACTACTTTTTGTTAAATTTTGTCAATTTTTTATCAATGTTTTCATAATACATGTGGGGCCTAGTTCTTTTTAATAATTCCTTAAATCACATTCAACACGACGTTCGCATTTTATTATAGTTAATTATTTGTTGTACTTTTAAAACGGGTTGCATACATCTTTACTCTATGTAATAAAACAGATGACTCTTCAGTTGTTGAGTAAGGTGACCCTTCCTTAATTGTGTCGAGTATATTATTTGGATCCACACGCCAGTCTTGTTATGTTTGATTTGATTAAATTTGTGAGAATGACATTTATTTAGTATATAAAAGTGCATAAGCAGCAAAGGCTTCCGTAAGTGTACATTTTATTTGACATAGTTTTTATGCAGCTAAGGTGAAATGTCTGTGTACTGAACATGTCGCATGTATTATGTTAGCTCATCACGACACACAAAACTACAATGTTCGAGTGAAACGATGAATAAATTTTTGTACAGCCTGTTAAGTTTTTAGTTTTATCTTTCTGTTGCGAGAGGGATGTAGCTCAGTTGGTAGCGTGTCCACCTATGAAGCGGTCGGTCATAGGATCAATCCTTCTCAGTGGACACATCTGCAGTTTGGTCTTATTTTCCATTCACAACTGGTTGATCAAAAGCTGTGGTATGTGCTGTCCTGTCTATGGGAAAGTATAAAAAGAGTAGCCTATGTGGCAGCAAGGCTCAATGGGTAGGTGTGTCCACTTACACCGACCAGTGGTTCTGTAACTGGTTTAACAAAGGCGATGGTTTGTGCTATCCTGTCTATGGGAAAGTGAATATAAAAGATTCCTTGCTGCTTATCGAAAAAGAGTAGCCGCACTAATGTGGCATTAGTGGGGTTTCCTCTTCTACAAACATTAATATCTGTCCTAGACAGCTCAGGAAGCGGAACTGTGTGCCTGTGACAGCCTGCTTCAACCTTAATTGGATGTAAGCACGAAAATAAATATAACTAAATATAGAAGGTTGGACATTTATGATGAAATATTCAAGAATAACAATGTCAATCAAAGCCAAATATAAAATTAGTTGTATCAATATGATGCAATGCAATTGAAGTTACATTTGCTCAAAAGTCTGCACAAGATCTGAACTAAATAGGTACAAGTATTTAAAATGAATAAATTGTAATCAAAATAATTAAGGATGGTGTTAAAAAAAAATTAAATGGTGAGTTCCAGAAAATGTTGAGTCATTTTGTCATTTTATGGAAGTGTGTGTGTGAACGTTTAACGTCACTGCGAGAATCTTTCACATTTTGCGATGATTAAACATTTATTAATTTCTATTTTATGGATTGTATACAAATAAAATAATTCTTTTTAACATTTATTTTTAAAATTACTTCACAGTAATTTTGGCAGCATTTTTATCGGATATGGAGTAATTGTCCCACTTTTTCTCTGGGTCGTACGGCTCCCAGCGACTTGCCGGGAAAATGTGTTTGTTTCTCTCATACCAACTTCGTAAACAAACTTTCCCTGCGTGACTTTCATCTTTCTCCACACGAGCGTCACTGAGAACGCGAATATCTTCGTGAGCATCAAAATTAAACAGAGGTCCACTTTTTCCTCTTGCCTTCGTGACGATGAAGTCGTAAAACAAATAATGGTGAGGAATAATGAGATCTTCTTTCACATACATCAGCTGATCTACCGTGACTGATTTAAGATCATTGAACTCGCGTCGCAGTGTCTCTAAACACTTCTGAAGAAATTGCTGTATGCTGTTGCCTTTCTTCATGTGAGCCTGTCGCCGATGTCCTGATCCATCCCAGTAGCTGTACGTGATCTCGATCTCCTCATTCTTAATACTGGCTTGCCGCAGCTCCCATTCCGACTGAATCTGTTCTCTGTGATTGAAAATAAATAAGTTTTAACAGATAACAAGGATTAATCTAGCCATAAAAATCAGGGTACCTTGTATACTATTGGGAAAATATTATCTGTAAAACTTTCAAATTAAGAAAATTTTTAATGAATGTGGGGATTTGGTGTCAAATGAAAGAATTTTTGAAGGGAAATGGGGTCTGTGACCGATGCTAAATTGTATGGAGGTTTAATCTGGATAATCTGTTTTTTATCGAACTAAAAGCTATGTTAAAGAAACATGGGACTGGATTTTTAAAATAAAATTTTATGAACTTAAAAATCGGATATGTTTGATTGCTCATTTTCTATCATTTACTTATATTACACCTGTAATAATTAATTGTACTGCAGTATATTTCCAAAAACAAAATGTTTATTAATCCAACATAATCAAAGCTAAATAACAACAAATTACCAAATGGGTAAAACCAGTGATCTTCCATTGATGCCTGTACAATGAAACATTTACTTCAGTACATCAAATTACCTCATTCGATTTTCCTCTTCATCTCGATCTCTGTCTGGTAAAAAACTTGTGTCAACTTCTGGGTTCATACCTAGACAAGAAAAAACTAAAAATCTTCAAAGCTATCAAAATATATTTTATTGTAGCACATTACATATTTTACGTAATTTAATAAACCACTTTGATAAACACAAAACTAACACACACACACAAAGGCAGCTATCCCACTATTCTATAGAGGATATCAAACTCTCGTCCATGTTTTATAAAATTTAAGTCCTGAGTGAAATAAATTTCCTTTGTCACAAACTTTAGCGAGTGACAAATAAACTTATTTCCACAGACAGAACAGCACATACCACAGCCTTTGATGAGCCAGTTGTGGAGCACTGGTTGGAATGGAAAATGGCCCAAACAGTAGATGGGTTTACTGAGAAGGATTGATCGAAAAAGGAACTTAGATCTTGTGAAATTTAAATAAAAATGGAAGCTAATTAGATTACCTCCCTTTAGTACATTTATATTCTGTTTTAAATCTTTTTCTCTTAAAAAATAATAATAATAATGTTCAGGGGTGCACAGATTGCATAGACGACCGTTTGAAATGACCAAATAAATGACGAACAATAGTCGATAAGATAAAAATCAATGTGTTCCAGTGGCGTCGTTAAACAAAACAAACTTTACTGAAAACTATTTTAGTGGATGTCTAATCATTAATCAGTGTTTTTTTTTTTGTAACAAATATTTAATCATTTTGAAAAACTGTAACA
>JAUTWP010042429.1:0-13083 GCA_033042655.1 Cyathermia naticoides
AGTACATTATTTACTGTATTGCAAAATATTGTTTTGATTTCTCAGCAATTACATGTAATTACATACTAATGAGATGTACATGTGTTTGTAATTGCATCTGTTTGCCATCAGTTGAACATGATGTTGTAGTTAGTGTACACGTGTTAGAAATGAACACTTGTAATTAGTGCTGTTAATCTGCAAAGCTTGGTTAATTATAACATCAATACTAGTAATCATACATTCCATGCAGATGTGTTTTAATATCTAGTATTTAATAATGTCTGTCCGTCTGTCTGACTCTCTGACTCTTTGTATGTTTCTCTCCAACTCTGTGTGTCTAACTGTCTGTCTCTCCCTGTCTTGGACTGTGTGTGTGTGTGTGTCTGTCTGTCTCTCTGTCTGTGTGTGTGAGTCTGTCTGTCTGTCTGTCTGTGTGTGAGTCTGTCTGTCCATCCATCCATCTGTCTGTCTGTCTCTTGTTTCTGTGTATACATATTTATTCAGAGTGTACTGACATGTTATATATTGTATCTGATATTTTAGTTTTGCTTGCAGCATCCAGTATCTCCACCACTAGCAGTCTGGCTGGTTCGTCTGCCGTGGACACGCTGGCCATGAGCCGAACAATCATGTCTAGTCCGTTCACCATGTTGTCTCGCCCCGAACACACCTTTCATCACATTCACCCACAAAGTCACCAGGTCAGTTTACAATTCTAAAATAATAGGCACAGAGAAGCGTTTATAAAAAGCAAAATTGCATTTTTCAGGCTGGGGTAATAAATAGAATATCATACTCGCTTCCATCTATTATCATTCAAGTTTAAGTCCCTCGTGAAATAAGTTTCAATTCTCACTCGTTAAAAGCTTGTGACAAAGGAAACTTATTTCACTCGAGACTTGGAGCAAGATGTAGCTCAGACGATAGTGTGCCCACCTTTGAAGCGTTCGGTCATCGGATCGATCCTTTTCAGTGGACCCAGCTGCAGTTTTGGTTATTTTCCATTCCAACCAGTGCTCCACAACTGGTTCACGAAAGGCTGTGATATGTACTGTTCTGTCTATGAAAAAGTACATATAAAAGATCCCTTGATGCTTATTGAAAAGAGTAGCCTATGTGGCAGCCTTCTAAAAAGTGTGTCAAAATGACCATATGAATGACGTCCAATAACCAATGATAAGATAAAAATCAATGTGTTCCAGTGGCGTCGTTAAACAAAACAAACTTCTTTTTTTTCACTAGGGACTTAAACTTGATAATGGATGAGAACGAGTTTGATATGAGACCTGAAAAATATGCTGGATTAGACAGTTTTTCTAGTGTTATGTCAATTTTCGACTGAAGAATTAATCCTGTTTAGACAGATTTCTGGATTAGATAGATGCCAGTTTAGACATAGTGCACTGTATATAGTTTGATGATTTAGGTTTTACAACACTTTTATGTTATAGTTTAATATTTCTTAATTAGGCGTAATAAAAAAAAATGTTTGGTTCTGGTTACCCGACCGTCCCTCGATTTTTGGTGCCGAACCTAAACTTTTTTTAACCTTCCACACACACACCCTTTTTTTTCCACCTGTTTTGTTTAATAATCCATTTAAAAAATATATCCCTATTTATTTTGTGCATGTAACAGGAACCAAACAATTTTTTTTATTTGGCCTTAATTTGTTATTACAATGGTTGATACTGTTACAGGTCTTTACCTACCCCAGCATTAGTCCCGTCAATGCTATCAGCGGCATGATCAGCCCTACCACACTGAGCCTGATAGCATCGCCAGTAGCAACTCCACGCACAACACCTCGGACCACACCGATTCCTAGGTGGACAACGCCGTTCATCCCACTTGATGAAAACGTTGACTACAACATGCTGGCTAATATCATGCCCACAGTTAACACAGAAGAAATGTTAGGAGAAGGTTTGTCAAATATTACATCTTTATATTTACCGTCTGCCAAAATACGAAAAACCGTTTTTTTTTGTTTTGTTTTTTTAATAATTTATAAAACATTAGAACCTGAAACAAAATAAACTGGCTTCTGATGTAGGAAATGAAAATTGCCGTATTGGAACCGGAAGGATACTGTGTCGTCTGCATACTGCTTTCTCGTATTATTGCGAATGTAGAGTGCAAAAAACATTTTGCACTGCCGGATATTTTCCTCTTTTTTCTCCAAAGCCTGCTCACACCCCTGTTTTTAAAACTGCAGTCTCTCGTCTTAATGTAAGACATAAAAACACAACTGTGCTTATAATTAATCAGCTACTTTTATGAAACAAAATCTAATATTCATTTAAATGGTTAAAAATGTTCTAGATACTGCAGCTTTAAATTTTAATAATATTAATATGAATTTTAACTTGAAAATATTCATTGAACTTGTGCTAGCCCACAAAGATTGTTGCATGAGCTGTTCATAAAAACAATCCCTTAGAAATAACTGAAAAAAACCTCATCATGACAGTAGCATGTTCCTATATAGAAAAATAGCACATAATGGACGCAATGATTTCACAATATTCTGGGGTGTTAAACATTACTTTCTTTTGAATTGCGTCTGTGGGAAAGTGCATATAAAAGATCCGTTGCTGCTTATCAGAAAGAGTGGCCTATGTCGAGAAGAAATGTGTCAAAATTACCACATGAATGACATCCAATAGCAATGATAAGATAAAAATCAATGTGCTCCAGTGGCGTCGTTAAACAAAACAAACTTTTTCTTTTGAATGGCATAAATAATTTTGGAGTTATGCCCCTTGACATGTTTTATTTTTTTATATTTCTTGTTCCAATAACATGCTATATTACTTTCAGAGAGATTCTTTCCTGTAGTGCATAGCAGTGTAGGCGTGGAGCCCACAGATGGTGGCAATGGTGGGTCGAGTCATGCGGGCCCCATCACCCCAGCCCCAGGACCTGCACACAGTCCCACCTCATCCCCTAAGCCTCAACCCCAGACTTGACCCGATGAATACCTCTTATCTTTCGAGTGGTGGACAATGACTGAATGCAACGGCACTCTTGTGCTTGCCAGGCTGTGATAGCATTGTTTTGTTATTCTGTACAGTGGTGTGTTAATACCGTCACATTGGTGTTGTATCTTCGTCTTTATAACTTAGTTATTTTATCCACTTATAGACATGTTATTTATACCACTGTCAATAATGACGGCAAAACGAACACCCCGATGCGACGAAGGCATCGTGTTTTTTAAGTCTGTAAATGTGCTTCAGTGAAGGAACGTGTGGATCATGTTCGGACAGACTTGCTGCCAGTTGTGTGGAAACGGTGGGAGCGTGGGACGTGGTGAGGTTGAATCTACAGTGTATGTGATACATGGCGATTGATACGTGCAAGCGAGCATGCGACGGAATCACTGTATTACTGCATGCTGTGTTAAAGCTGTGCTTCCAGATTCAATTGATCAAATATAACCATTTGTTATTTATTTATTTATTAACCAAAAAATCAAAGTGTGTGGAAGAGTACTTTGTTATGTAGTGGTTGTGTTTATCTAATACCCATCTTGTTGACAAATATACCTTGTTCCTGTTATAAGATATTCAAAACATTTATATTGAAAATTATCTCTTCAGTTTGATCTAATGTTCACGTGTACAATGCAATGTAACTGTTAACAATTCAAGGGACATGATAACTTTCCTTGTTTTGTTGTTTTACGGAGTAATTTCCCTTACACCAATTAAGTATTGAACAAATGACAGTGAATTCTCTCTATCAGCTCTCATCTTTGTTTTTTAAAACAGAATTAAAATTAATCAAAACCGTATGTAAATATATAGCATGATGGATAACCAAGTTGAATGTTAATTAAAAATAACAGACATCTATTGTCAGCTCTCACTAAGTGTTTTAATTCACAATTGCATTAGCAAAAAATGATCTTTAATATTATCCTACATATTTGCTATGTAGAGTGATGTGTTAAAACTGTATGGAAAATGTTCTGTCTTTGTGTTGAAGACCCACGTCTACCTGGTTATAGGTTTTACTCATCAGTTGTGAATGCAGCTTTAAATCAGGCCTTCGTGTGACCCAGTTAACTTACCTATGTTATTTGCTGGATTGCAATGGAAAAAACTATTAATAAATTATCTACTTTGAGTAAAGTTTGGCAACAAATGAATCTAAAATTGTATAAAATCATGATACAATAAATGATTCAGTTAAACATATATTTAATGGGTTTGTTTACAATTTTCCATGGAATATTTATTTCATTCACTTCAGTATCTACATTGACTTAATTTGTAAAACCAAATTAATATAAAAGTATCATACATTCTTGCAAAATTAATGGCCATTTTAATCAGACTTATTCGCTAAATAAATAATGTCCCAGTCTACATAATGTACTGGGAGTTGACTAATTTAGCTTGTGGCAATGTTGTTATCTTTCTTAATGTGTTGGTGCAGATGGTAAACAGAAAATCAGGTTTATAACAAAGTTGCATTTTTAATATAAATCACTTGTTTTTCAACTTCATGTTGTCACATTAACAAAGTAGTTTGTACAATGTGTGACAATTACTGAACTAATAGTTATTCTTTGCCAATCAACATTAATGGTCAACTTTTAATTGAAAACCAAAAATGAATCTAAATTGACAGTCATTTTTCTACTGAATAATATTAATTTTGTCTTGAAACTTATTCTTTGTATCTTGGTACTATTTCTAATGTTCTAATGATTGTTGTAGATATATTGCAACCTATAACACATTAGGTCAGTTCACTAGTATTTGCATGTTAATTGTTGTAACGGTATCTTCCTTTTTGATGATGAGTTTTGTGTGCAATGTATATTACATCCGACTATGCAATGAATATTTTGTGAAGTGTTTTTTAAACAGGAAATTGTTACTAATTCATTGAGAAGATGAACTCAAATGTTTTTTCATGGAGATGATGAATCTACTGGATCATGTGAAGATGATATTTTGATGAAGCTAAATTAATTTTCTTGAAAATCCATTTGTAAGTGCAGTGTTCTCAAAATCCATAAAACAGGTCGGCGCAAAGCTAGCCTAGTTCAATTATGAGTCAACCTCATTTTCAAAAACATGTCAGCCATGCTGAATATGAAAACACCAAACCCACAAAATCTGGTATTTGATGAATTTTAATTTTTACATTAAACATTTGAACATTTCTGAAATAGTTTGTCTTCCAGATGACAGGAAATTACATCTAAGGGCAGCCATTTTTAATATTTTCTCCATATTTTGTGTGTGTTTGTTCTTTGAGTGAACCTGGTCTTATAAGAGTTTGAGAACACTGTATAATGGGATTATGTTTCTAAGAAAACAGTTTGATCATGACATGGTCTGTCAATAAAACCGACCAATATTAAGCAGCTAAAATTATACATTGTAGCACATAAATCAAAGATGAAGATTTTGTTCTTACATTTTAAAAATATTTTGATATTTTGTGATACTATAGAGGATCTGAGATTTAATATTCATCATTCGATGGTGTACATGGATAGCTGAAATTGCTCACCTGACCAAAAGTTGGATATGTGAGTTACTGGTTAAGTAGGTTTATAGCAGCTTTGACAATATTTACCCATAATCATCACTGTTTATCAACATCGAAGGTAGATGAAGATTAAATGAACACTCATAAATATAACATTTACAACCTCACAATAACGCGTTTGGTTATGAATTGATATTTATGGCTATTCATTTGACGATCACCTCAAAAATGAAGTCAGTATGATTATTTCCTAAGTACATGAACTTGTATTGCTGCCTTATTCCTTGATTATTACAAATGAAAACAAACGAAAAATACCCTTTAATGCTATCCATATAATTAACATAATGGCAACCTTTTACAAGATATGAGTGCAATTTAAAAGTTTAAAGTAACAAATATAGATTATGATAATGTGTAGATATGATAAAGTTTATTTGTTAATGGCTATGTAACAATATGTTACAAATTGTTCAGAAGTATATACTTTTTGTTAGAATGCCATATAGTTGTTATACCATATGATGGCAGTTAGGTGAAATTAACTTTTCTGTTTACATATGTACATATCTACCTCCTGTATTCAGTATATTTAAACTCCTGCATGGATCAATTATCTCTTATATATTTTCTATAATATATGGCCAAAAATACCAGAAAGTAATATTTGAATGTTGATAATCTTGTGAGTGTTAACTTTGTATGGAGGAGTCATATTGAAAACATATATTTTAAGAATAGTTTATTTCAATTTATCACAGGTTTATGATAAAGCTAAATACCTCACCAGTTGTTTACCACAGAAGTTATAAAATGACTGCAATAAATACAATGTAATTACAGAATAACTGCAGTAAATTCTGTTACAGTAAATTCTGTTACAGTAAATTCTGTTAACTAATATAAAAGAGAAATGAAGAAACAATCAAAGTGACAAAGAAGGACCACTAAACAAAGCATATTAAACCTATATTAAAATATATTTGTATATATAAAATTATTTGTATCACATTTAAAAGTTTGACAATTCTTTATAATTGGCATATCCTAAACTAAAATAATTAGTTTAAAATAAGTTCAACATACATAACTAATGGTTGTGAATTGTAACAAGGGAGATAACCCAAAGCTATTGAACTCCAGGCTGGTGAGATATTTAGCACTGTTAAAAAAACGTTGGATATTGATAATGTTGGGAATTAAGGAGAGATTTTCTTATTAACATAACCAGGCTATGGATTTAGCATGTTAAAGCCAGGCATTGCTGGTTAAAATAAAAAAATTACCATTACATCTGGCTACATTTTCAACTAAAGTATATGAAGACAATACTTAGAAAAATGCTAATTTTATACCCTGGATATGAATTATTTTTCTCTTGTGATATCTTGGACAAAGCTTAAAGGTTTGTTTTCAATGCTCTCACACAGTGTACTCGTTCTGTTTGGAGGAACAAGGCGTAGAATCAAATGCTCCTTTCAGAAGACTGATGGGTGAATCTCAAATTTTCGTAGCCGTAGGGTTTGTGTGATGTGCAGGTAGGTTTGTATTGATCTATGCAGTGTGCACGGAGAGCACATCTCTGTGGGAAACACAGATCTTAGTGAGAATGGGGAGGTATTGAGATTCAGGTGTTGGGAAAATGCAGTCTTTCAGAGGGAATTGTTTTCAAAGTGTTACGTGTTTTCTTCATTTGTAGATAGCAAGATTGATGCTTTGTCACAAGTAAAACGGACTTGTTATCTTAATAATGTCATGTGTGAATTTTTAAACTATTTATTTACATTAAATCTGGAATAGGATTGATGAACCGGTAACATCTATATCAACTCCTTTCCCTATGAATTTAGTTGTTGGGTTATAAAGTGAGTTATTTAAATATAGGTCATTTATCAGTGTTTTTTTAAATTAAAAATAGGCTTCAGATTGAGGAGGTGTGTAGGTTGGTGTGGTTCCATTATAAGTACACATTAAAAACAAATGAATAAAGCTGAACCCTTCCCCTTTTTAATTTGTTTTAATCTGCCTGTCATAGAAACCTATTCTTTCGTTTAAACTCCTTTTTAAATTTGTGGCTTTATTTACAAATTGATAAGTTTTTGTCTCAGCAATACGATGTATTAAAGAATGTTATGATTGCAAGAGCATATTGGCAGCTTACTGTAGAGAATTTCAATAAAGCAATAACTTACAAGGAATGTGTTCTCATACAAGCTATCTGTCTGACACCCTGTGCAAGCTATCTGCCTGACACCCTGTGCAAGCTATCTGCCTGACACCCTGTGCAAGCTATCTGCCTGACACCCTGTGCTTTCACTCCATGCCTCAATGGTATGCAGGCATATTTTAGAGTTCGTTTTACATCTTTTCATTATTTCCATGTAAAACTATTAATTTTCTATAATTATTCAGTGAAATTTACTATAGTGAAGTTTACTCCATAATTATATAAAGCACAATCTGATATTTTTGTTTGGAAGATTTGTTTTATTTTAATTTTTTTTTTTATTTGTCTTCTAGCTTAGTAGAAGAAGAATTGTTTTAACAAATATGTACAAGAACACATGCTTGAAATGCTATACTGCCATACTACCTTTACCCTTGTAACATTGTATAGTCATATAGTATGCATTTGTTATACCCTACTAACATTCTGCAGTACGTTACTGTACTAGGCTTAACCTAACATTTTATACAGTGACATGCTAATTACTGGGATATTCTTCAGTTACAATGTTAACTAAATTATTTCACCAGATTAACTCACTGAATAATATAAAACTGTAGAATGTTAGGTCAATAAACCTAATACAGTATTATGGAATGTTAAAAACATAATGCTATATAACAGTGGCATAGCGAAGATGCAGAGGGGTAACCTATCCCGGGTGCAGGTAAGGGGATGTAAAATTTAATTTAAAAAAGGTGCAAATCTTGGCATCAGGAGTGCCGAAAGACATTGTGCTCCCGAGCAATGTGAACCATTGCTATACCCTGCTATGTAATTTGGGATATACAATGTTTGAAGAACAAAGCTAGTATAGTCAGTAATTTGGGTATACAATGTTTGAAGAACAAAGCTAGTATAGTCAGTATGGGGTTTCAAATGCATAAGTGGAACAAATGTTTTTAAAGCACAAGTGTGTAGGAGCAAGTTTTTCTGCGGAGTGCTCTTCATTTGTTTTTATCACTTACCCCTTAGTGAGTTTTTACCTACGTGCTGTTATTCAAATGTATTTACATGTCCACGTTGTGCAAGAAATAGTGCTTCTCATTTGTTACATGATTAAAGCATGTACATCCATGTTGCTATGCATGTACAATTTCCAATGGTTAGTGCCTGCACTACAGATTTATTATTTTCAATATGAAGTTATCAGAGCCTAACTGAAACACACATTCTTCTGATGATAAACTTTCTCAATTGTAATACTAATTTTAACACAGATTAGTGAATACAGTGAACTCTGTCTATACATGATTGAAATCATTCACAGAATGTTAAAATCTCCCTTAGACTGTTTAAACTTGATTACAATGGCAATATAGAATGTTTAAATATTCAGACAGAATGTATTTGGAATACAATAAAATCTCAAATCTGTTTGTACTATGCAAAGATAATAAAAGAAAGTCTGAGTAAGGTACAGTTAGTGTCATAATGAATGGAATTTTAAAACACCAACAGTTAAAAAATAAGTGCTGAAAAGAAAACAAATAAATTTTTGAACATCATGTACAGTGTACAAGCGTACCAGTAATACGATTACAACGTAATTGGTATGCTAACAAATGGCAAGCAAAATGAAAATTTACCAAAAATTCTTTATGAGTAACTACAGGGAAAGATAGATCAGATGAAGATACTGGAATAGACAGAGCGCACTAACTTGCTAGAAACCTGAGCCATTCTTTATGAGTAACTACAGGGAAAGATAGATCAGATGAACATACTGGAATAGACAGAGCGCACTGTATTCAATCAGCTTGTTAAGATTTTATAATTATTTTCATTACGTCATGTTCTTCTTGCCCTGAGATCTGTGAAAATGATATTTTAGTCACTAATGTTATATTGAGTTTGCTGTAAGTTAAATGTTATCATTTTTGCTCTATGAGCAATCAGCTAGCAGACAGGAAGACAGATTATTGGTTACTTGTAAATGACAACTGTGTGATATTGTTTGTCTTCCCTTTGCCACAAATTGAGGCCTTCATATTTGTGTACATTGTTTTGTTACTGTTACCTCTGAATGTACATTATGAGAGTTGCTGAGATCCTGTATACACGGTTTGTACAGAGTGTAAATATGTTTTGTATACATAGAACTTTAATTTATTCATCCACGTGACCTGGGTGGGCTTTCCTGCAATATCTTCACACGTCTCTAATATTCTTAGATTTTTGATAATTATGTATATTTTATATAATGCTTATTTCGTCAAGTTTAACTAATATATAATTATATATACATGTATCTAAGTGTTAATGTAGAGGAAATTTCTCATAAAATAATGTGAAGAATTATTTAAACTGATTTAATATATTTAAAATTGGATGTTATTCTGTTTTTTTATTGGTACATTGAGGTATCACTTCAAATGAATATTTCTGGTTCACTGTTCATTATGACTCTACCAGATTTAATAAAAATTAAAACTATTGTAAATAAAGTGTATCAGAAACCAGCTAGTTTGCTTTCTGGCAATGGGTATAAGAAAATTGATGAAATCTATTAAATTATTTGTTAATTAATTTCTTAGTGAATAAGTGACTGAGTGTACTATTAGTAGTAAATAAAAAAAATGTTTTATACAGTCAATGTTTTAAAATAAACTTTTATAAACTGCTTTATGTGAAGGTTCTGTTTTAGGACTGTTTTTGAAAAGTTTTACTCATTTTGTCTACAATTTATAAAGACTTGTGGTAAATTATTAGTGTTGAAGAATCAAAATAGTGAGTGCCACATTCAACATATCTAAATATATTACTACATGTATATGTCAGTTAAATTCTGTAAAATCTGATAGCATACATAACAGTGTGAATGTCTATGTTAATGTACTCCTAATTTATTATGAACCCAGTGACTTGCAATTACAAAAGGTGAACCACCTAAAGAATAGATTTATATATATGATTCAAACACAGTATTATTAATACAGTGAAAAAATTAAATTATAACAAAATGTGTCTCTTGTGTCACTGTATTCTGCCCTGATGTTGGCACCTATCATGAGAATAGTTTTAATCAAAAGAATTAAAACTTCTTTACTACAGTCAAAAGATGTTAGTGATTTCTCTTATCAGAAATTAGAAACTGAAATTTTGAAAGCTACCGGGTACTGTGAATCTTACTACTCTTAATTTTTTTTATGGAAGAATAACAAATTTCTTGAATAAAATGGAATTCACCAATATGAACTTTATAATTTTAATATGCTCTGAAATGTCAAAAGTTTGTAATAGAGATAAAAGGTTGCTTTTTTTGGTAAGAAATAAAAATTGTATTTGTGAGAATAAAAAGTAACTATTTTACTTATTGGGAGGTAGACATTGCAGTAACTATTTTACTTATTGGAAGGTGGTAAAGACATTGCAGTAACTATTTTACTTATTGGAAGGTGGTAAAGACATTGCAGTAACTATTTCTCTT
The DNA here is from genome assembly GCA_033042655.1 of Cyathermia naticoides. Classification (NCBI taxonomy): domain Eukaryota; kingdom Metazoa; phylum Mollusca; class Gastropoda; order Neomphalida; family Neomphalidae; genus Cyathermia; species Cyathermia naticoides. Next base: position 11,154 of record JAUTWP010042429.1, read on the forward strand.
ATTGGAAGGTGGTAAAGACATTGCAGTAACTATTTCACTTATTGGAAGGTGGTAGACATTGCAGTAACTATTTTACTTATTGGAAGGTGGTAAAGACATTGCAGTAACTATTTCACTTATTGGAAGGTGGTAAAGACATTGCAGGAATTGGGAAGGTGGCGGGTGGGTCAAACAACAGACGAATCTGTGATGTTTTGTGACTTTAAAGATTATTTTTATTACTTTTTTGTACCTGATGAAGGTTGTATTATTTTTGTTTGTTTATTTGCGGTCATTTATACCTGCATCCATGTGAGCATTTATGAATATGCTCATCGTGAGATTAAATACTTAACTGACTTAACCCGTTCTTTAGTGCTCTTCTCGTGTGTTTACACCAGTCATTCGTGTCAGTGCGGACACACATGACCTGAACTATCTTTGAAAACGCACTCTCAGTAGGTATGTGCTTTATGACCCCGATAGTCAATATGTTGACACGTATGTTATGTGTTGGCAGTAATTTAATTTTACCAAGCATCTGTGATATGTAGACCTGTTTTCATATAGCAAGTATTCTAACCAACACTGATTTTGGGTATTCATTGTTGAAATAAAGAAATAGATATAAAAATGTTTTTTTCATGTTCTTGTCACCTTTTACCAACTGACCTATTTCATTTTTGTATTGAATGTTTTCTATAATATTAAATTTCATCTTTTGCTACTTTTTCTTTTGTTTGAATTGGTATGTACCATTATGCTTTAAAAATTTAAAATAATAATTGCAAAAGATATTTCGTGAAATTTGCATTAATTAACACTGTTTTCCACACCACCAATTGTGGAAGGTATTTTAAAACTAATCTGGGCAGCATTTGCTACGTTTTCGACCTTATTCTGTCAATCACTAGTATTTGTTTTTGTCACAATTTTCTAATTCTGAACTTGAAAAAAACTAAATAAAAGTTTGCTTTATATGTCATTTAGCAAAATTGTATTATGTTCATATTTCAACTGATTAAATTGATAAACCTCATACAATGTGTTGAATTAACTTATTTCCTCTACACCACACTGATAAACCGAGTCTTACATGACAGATCTAGACATTAATTTCATCTTTTTTTCTGCGTGTGAAAGCAAAAAGTAAAGTTTGTCTCGTTTAACGACGACATTGGAACGGAAAACAGCCCAAAGTACAGGTGGGTCCACTGAGAAGGATCGATCCGACGACCGACTGCTTCAAAGGCTGACACGCTACCGACTGAACTACACCGTGCTCCTATAATGCTTGTTGGCACCACTTAAACACGTCTATTATTATTAAGCAGATTATTTGATAAAGATTGACAAAATTGATATTGTAGCAGTTCAAAATGTATTCAGTGGTTAGTTTACTCCCACCCTCTAAGTGGTTTGTCAAAAGAAACCTATAAAAACGAATGAAAGCTCTACCATTGGAAGCGCCCTCTGGTTTTTGACAGAGGCTGCTATCAGCGGGATGCTTGAACATTAATGTTTTCTGATGCAATCGCGTAAATAAATTCACCTGACTTGACCTGAATAAATTGTAATATTTCTGATTAAATACATGGAAATGCTACATTATAGTCAAATCTGCAAATGTACCATCTGCCAGGACGTTGCTGAGAGGTCGTGCCCGGCTGTCAATTGGTTGTTCGCTGAATTGATCCTATTTGATGGAACAATTTGCATGACATTGTCATTAAATGAATGACACTTCACGACACTTATGGAAAAATGGTGTTGCGATACCTTTTTTCCATGTTCCAACCAGTGGTCCACAACTGGTTCATCAAAGGCCGTGGTGTGTACTGTTCTGTTTATGGAAAAGTGCATATAAAAGATATCTTGCTGCTTATCGAAAAAGAGTAGCCTATGTGGCGGCAGCGGGTTTCCTTCTAAAAATGTGTGTCAAAATGACCAT
>JAUTWP010042540.1:0-13080 GCA_033042655.1 Cyathermia naticoides
AGGCGTATGACGTTATAAAGTTAGCCAAATGTAAGAGTACTTCCCTGACGACGTCATTGTTACTAAGGTTGGACAAACCACAGCCATTTTCCAGTTGTGGTGCATTGTTTAGGATAGAAAACAATCTGTAAAAGAATGGGTCAACTGAAGATGTTAAATCCTTTGACACAAGAACATCATGCAAGCACTCTACTGATTGAGCTAATCCCATCTTAGTAGGGTATCTGGTTGGGATCAAAGGTTAGTTCAAATGATTCAGGCTATTTTCCATCCCAACCAGTGCTCCACGGCTGGTTTATCAGGCTGTGATATGTGCTGTCCTGTCTGTGGGAAAATGCATATAAAAGATCACTTGTTGCTTATCAGAAAGAGTAGTCTATTTGGTGGCAGCAGGTTTCCTCTAAAATATATGTGTCAAAATGATGATATGAATAACGTCCAATACCTGATGATAAGATAAAAATCATTGTGCTCTAATGACATCATTAAATAAAACCTTACTCTTTTTTTTACATATTCAGTCTAGATTTGTGAAAGTGTAAAATGTTGTGTGTATTTTCAGGTTGCAGTTCTTCAATGACTGGATTCAGAACGGAGCTCCTCCCACATTCTGGCTGTCTGGTTTCTACTTCACACAGTCCTTCCTTACAGGTACAATCTTAATTATAGACAGTGTTTCCTACAGAAATGTTTAAAAAATAATAATTAGGTTTTGCAATTTTACCCTCTGGTACAGTGTTAGATAAGACAGTTTCCTGCAGACATGTTTTTAGAAAATTTTAAGTTATGCAGTTTTACCCTCTGGTATAGTGTTAGATAAGACATGGTTTCCTGCAGAATTTTTTTTTTATGGTAGGCTCTATTTAAAAAAAAATCAAAATTAACCACTAACTGTCATCGATCTTATTTGTAACTGACATTAGAACAAAAAGTAATTTGAAAATTTTAGGGTACGCCATTTTACCCTCAGGTACAGTGTTAGATAAGGCAAGTTTTACTGCAGAAATGTTTTTAGGGTAGGCTTTATTAAAAATTCAAATTGCACCACTAACTGTTATTGATCTTAGTCACCAACATTAGAAAACAAATAAATTTGAAAATTTTAGGGTATGCAACTTTACCCATTTTACCCTCTGGAAAAAAATCCATGAGTATAAGGTAGGATTTCAGGATGGCAACCTAGTTTGTAATATTGTATATTGTAATAAATCAGCTGATTTGGCTGCTTAATACTGTACATGTTATTTTGTAATAAATAACATAATTTGGGTAGAAAATAAAGGTGACCTTTAAAGACAGGTGGCTGCTTAATACAGGTGGCTGCTTGAGCAGGTTTGACTGTGTAACATTTTGTTAGCATTCAAAAGTTTCTAGTTTAGCTTTTATAAAATGAATTTAATCTGTGATGAGGAAATAGAGTTAGACCGAATATTTTACATATCTATATTCATTTTTTCATATTTAGTTTTTGAATTAAAAAATGTCCTCTCCTTTTAAGGAAAAATTTAAATTTAATAACTAAATATGAAAAAATTAATATACAGTCGAACTTGTATATAACAACCACTCATGGGACCAACAGAAAGTGGCCATTATGGACTGGTGGCCTTTATATAGAGGTCAAATAAATAAATGTGTTTCATTGTGGCTATTATGGACAGGTGGCTGTTATATGGAGTTACCTATTAGACCAAGTTCGACTGTACATCTAGATACGTAAAATACCTTTACAGAGACAGAAATATTGGGTCCACCCTATACAAAATCTCACTCTTGTGAAAGTTCCTACTTGAGAGCTCTGAATTTACTATTATTTTATTTCATCAACAGGTGTTTCTCAGAACTTTGCCAGAAAGTACAGCATCCCAATCGATCTGGTTGGTTTTGAGTTTGAGATTACTAAGGAAGAGAAGGCAATGGAACAGAAAGCAGATGATGGTGCTTATGTTTATGTGAGTTGTTTTCATTTTATATCCTTCGAAGTGGTCGGTCATTTTTTACATTTGTGATAGTTGGGATACAAAGTAGTTATATCCATGTGTGTCATTGCACAATGAATTTAATAGCATTAATAAATAAAATACATTCTTAAAAACTAAAATTTATCCATGTGTGTCATTGCCCAATGAATTTAATAGCATTAATAAATAAAATACATTCTTAAAAACTAAAACTCAGTCACTTTTTATGAAAATAAAAAAATGGATGTATTGCATTTTGCACCTGAACTCTTCAAATGAAAATGGATCCACTGAATAGCATCGATCTGATGACCAACTGCTTCACAGGCAGACGCTTTAACTCTTAAGATACATTCTGCTCCTTAAAAAGACTGAATGCAAAAGAAGAATGTTATTTTTTGTGTTTAACGTCTACATTCAGAGCTAGGCTGTTATAGCAGACGCCTCTCCCAAGTGCCATTTATGGTTAAGCCATCGACTGCACCGGACAGTATGTGTGTACTGTGGTTTAAATTGTTTTCTTTTTAACCCTTTAGGGTCTGTTCTTGGAAGGAGCCAGGTGGGACAGAAAAGAAGGATGCATTGGTGAATCTCACCCCAAGATATTGTTTGATACCATTCCAGTTGTATCCTTTCTGTGCGCTCATTTACATAGCATTGCATGTATTGTTAGACAAAGTATTCCTGTTATAGGCTACACATTTCCTAGAGGGGTACGTATAAATGTGATTTTGACCCCCTAGATAATTTTCCAATCTGGACTGGACAAAAGTTTAACATGCTTACATCACTAAATAAGTGTTCAAGCACTTTTTCAATTACGTGTGTCCTGCTCTTAAATAAAAGAGGACCTAAAATGCTACCAGTATGAAAATTTTAGTTCTTTTGTCAAACTTTGAACAATCTTTTCATTATCTACTAGGCTATAATAGTAGTATGCATATCTATTGCTGAGTCAACATAACATTATTTGAAGTCAGTGAAAATATTGTTTGAACGTGATGGGGGGAAAATATATCGAGATTTTTTTATGATGATAATTAAAAATTCCATTGACATTATGATCTAGCTCAGTTGGTAGAATGCTCATCTGAGGTTGTGTCAGTAGTTTTCCATCAAAACCTGTGCTCCATAACTGGACAAAGGCTGTGAAATGTGTTTTCCTGTCTATGGGATGATGTATATAAACGATCCCTTGGTTTGTCCATTTCTGACCTGTAATTTCAAATGTGGGTAGGTAGGGAGGAAAAATCTTCTCTTGTTTACTCCATGCATATTTAACTACATGATTTATAAATTGAAATGGGTTAAACCAAAAAAACTAATTCTAAAAAGGATGTCAAAAAAGATTTTGACATGGGCCAATTTTTGTTGGTCGGTCTGGTAAGGATGAACAAACTTAATTTTTATTTTCACCTTGTGGGAAATTGATTAGAAATATTATGTTATTTATCCTTGACCCTAGCTTAGATCCAATTGAAGCCAAACGACATATCCAAGTTCACAAAGCGGCCTATCTATGTTTGTCCAGTGTACAAGACCAGTGCCAGACGTGGTGTTCTGTCGACCACCGGTCACTCGACAAACTTTGTGCTTTACATTGACATTCCATCCGACCAGCCAGAAAGTCACTGGATCAACCGTGGAGTTGCTGCCCTTTGTCAGCTGGATGACTAGAGTTACTTCCCTCAATTACGGCTGGTGTTTTTCTTCAAGTTTAAGATCAGCAGTTTCCAAGTTCTTTCAGGGATGACGAGATGGTGTTTTATTCACTGTGTTGAAATGACAAATTATTTTTTGAAAACTAAACGTTGCTGTGTTTATTTTGCATCACTTTGACAATTATAGAACCTGGTGACTATGAAATCACAGATTTTATTTTAAAGGAGGTGTGAACCTTTTTTGTGTAAAATAATTGATAAATTATACATTAATTACAAAGGATATAATATCAAGGTAGAGTAGGGCAGGGAGTAGAATTCTTGATGGAAAGGTTCTTTGTTTTTGTCTCTTTTGTATTTTGCGAATACTGTGTGTTTGACACTTATAACTGCTGATAAAATAATATGTGTGGGTGTCGTTAAACAAACATTCCTTTAATTTTTTGTATTTTTGTAAGGTATTTTTTATTATTAATTTTTTTTTTTAAATGTATGCTGATGTACAGTACAATTTTATATTTCATCTCACTTGATTATTTGTCAATTCAGTGATAAAAAGTATATCATATAAAATGGCTTCATCACATAACATAATTTTATTCTTATTTTTTGTATTCAAAATTAAAAAAATTCTATTCTTTTTAATGTAAACAAGAAGAGTTAAATTTACAAAGCCTATTTTGGTTAAAAGCATTGTAAATGTATGTAGCATTTAAACATTGTAAATGTATGTAGGTACACAAATGTAAAAGAAAAACATGCTTCGTAAATTCGGCCCTTAGTGTTTTGTAGTTTGGGATGATTGTTATAAAATTATTTAATGTTTTCAGTTTGGAAAAATTAGGTTGATGTGATTAGCCCTTGAAGTGAAACACAGAAATTAGTTATGTTGTAAATATTCTTTTGTTTTTCTTTAGTTTACGTTTGATAGCAATTTTTTTTTATTTACTGTTGAAATTGTTTTTTATTTTACAAATTAAAAAAGTAAATAAAAAATATAATTACCGTAAATGTTTTTTATAAAATTATAGGAAAAAAAAGAATAAATTAATACACCTATACTAAGGTTTGGTTATAGGATTAAAAAAAACATTTTAACAGGAAATTTGCTGTGGTAATTTTCTTAATTTCAATGGTTGTGTGATGTTTTTTTTTTATATTTTGATATTTTGTTTGTAGGTTGGAAAGGTTTGGATTGGTATAACATGTTTATGAGTTATAGGAGTAGATTCAGGAAATGCAATCTTCATTGGCATACTGAGGGTTAATAACACCCAGGGGTACAATTTGTTTTGGACATTCCTGATGCCAGGTTCAGGTCAAGTCATATTGTTTAACGTCTACATTAAGAGCGAGGATGTTATAGCAGATGCCTCTCCTGGGTGCCGTTTATGGTTCAAGCCATCCACAGCATCCAGGACAGGAAACAGGAGGAGGGAGAAGAGGGGCTCGGTCACACTAATAGAAGTTCCCGCTAGCCTGGTCTTGTAGCCGAGTGTGGAATTATTGGAATTTTTAAAGATAATTTTTACCAAATATGAAATGGAGGTGCATTTGTTTTGTTGCTGATGCCAAGTTTTGTCCCCTTTTTATATTAAATTTTATGGTTGTTTACCTGCACCCAGGGCATGCTTCCCTCTTCACCCCTATAGCCATGCCATTGGTGTGCACACCCACATGAAATCCTCTGCTCTGGTTTAAATAAAGATTGTGTTTTACCCTATGAATGGAGGAGAGTAATTTCTGAAGGTTTTAGTTTTTAATTGTTCATGTTATCTAGAACTATTATGTGGGCCATGTTGTTTTCAGATGTTCAGATTCTAATTTTATTGTTGATAATCATGAATTATTCATAGAAATAACAAAAATTCATTGTTAACATAAATCAACATACATTTGAAATGGTAATAGAGTTGGCTCTCTTTGTAACACATGACTAATTCTGTCAATTGGCCTGTCATATTTTGAGAATTTTTTTTAAAATGAACCCAATATAGAATATAGTCACATGCTTGACAGGTCATTATACTAACAGGGTAAGAACAGAATTGATCTTTTCAATTCAGGACTTGATCAGTTTTACCAGAAGTGGTCAGCATCAAAAAGTGACGTAGCCCGTTATTTTAACATGGTGACAATAATATTATGGTATTTTCTGTTAAAACTGTAATCTCTAGAATATTTTTCATAATTAACCACTCATCCTGGTTTAATATGTAAAAGATGTTATATGCTGGGGAGGAGAGATTGCAGTTGTTTATATTTTGTATTAGCAAATTAAAAGATGTAAGAAGATGGAGAGAATTAGTATTAGTAAAAGATGTTATTAGATGTAGAGGAAATATTGTAATTGTATTTAAATTTTGTATTAGTAAAAGACGTTAGAAGATGGAGATGAGAGAATTTGGTTGCAGTTATATTTTGTATTACTAAAATATGTTATAATATGGGGAGAAGATATTCCAGTTGTGTTTAAATTTGGTACTAGTAAAATATATTATAAGATGGGGGAGAGAGAGATTGCTGTTGTATTATTAGTAAAAGATATTATAAAATTGGGATGAGCTTTAGCATGTTTTATAAAGATCACTAACAAAGAAAATGTACATTTGTCACAACATTTTGGTGCTGGTATCAAATTTTTAAATTATGACAAATAGTGTTACATAGAGAGTCAACTCTTGTTTGTTATTACCGCAGTAATTATATTTGTGAAAATGTTTAGTTTTACACGTGTTATTGATAGTATATTACATGTATGAGTTACCTAACGTTACTATTGTAATATTTCATTTATGTTTTATTCGTAGATAGGACCAAAAATTGCAAATTCTTGTTGTAGGTCATAGGATTTTTTCAGCATTTTGCTCGAAATTTTTGGTGCAGTGAATTTATTTAATTTGTCAAAGATTTAGTTTTCATGTTGTCTGTGATATGTAGATTATCAACTAGTCTGATTTGTGTTAATAACCCTGTCAAAATAAATATTCTTGAATAGCTTGTAAGAGCAAATAATGTCCATGCTGTTTTTAATAAGAATTTTTATCTTCTTTTTTTTTCTTTAATTGGTTTATACTTTATATATTTCTTGAATTGTAAATAAAAGATATAATTATGTATTATAAATTTTTCAGCTAATAACATTGTGTTTTTCACAGTTGCTGGGTTTTTTTTTTATATTTTAGAAAATTAGCCTCATGCTGAAATTTTAGCTCAACATTATTTCAAATCTGAAAAGACCAGACTAAAATCACAAGCCATGAATTAATCTGTTTTCAAGAATTCCACATTAAACTTTTAATACATTCCGTCCATTGATTCCTAAACCGTCCCTAAATTATTTGGAATGGATTAGCATTCCTTAACTGCCAATAGATTATTAGTGGGTTTATATATTATGTTCCGTCCATATACCTACTTGGAATTAACGGTTCCTTAACTGTCCTTAAATTATTTTCTGAATCGTTCACAAATTATTTTTATAAGCATCCACAAATTATATGGTTTTGTGTTGGTTTTATTGTTTGGTTTAGACTGTGAAGAAAGTGCATGGTACAGAATATCTCCTGTGTATTTTGATTGATTTTTAATGGAGCACAGCTGGTTTTTATTTATGACATTTTGTAAAAATGTACACAGTATTTATTTCTTGTATTTATTGTAAATAATGTTGGGTGTATAACATAATATATCTGTGTGTGAGTGTAGATATGTACATTGGTTTTATTTGGTATACTAGTTGTTTGAATCGGCATTATATACTTATTTTTATTTTTTTTATTTGGTTTTCAAAGAACATGAAACTGTATAAACATTTCTCATTACAAGAAACTACATAATATTTATATAAATACTTAATTATATATATTATAAATTATTATTGTGAAGTAATAATATGAAAAAAAACTACAATTTAAAAACATTTATTTTGTTTCTTATACAGTATTTACAATTAAAGATATACAAGTATTTTTTAAATTGTTTACTACATGTATTTAACAGTTACCGTACACAAACATCATGGCCAAAATAGTCAATGAGCCAAAAGCTTTAAAAGTATTAACATAACGTGTTTTTATATACGGTACTAATAAAGTTTGCTACTGTTACTCAGCCAAAAACAAAATAATGATAAAATCAGGTTTTGGTTAAGGAGGGATGGGGGGTAACGGTATTTTTTTTAATAACATACTGTACATAAAATGTGAGGGTTTTTGTTGGGTTTTTTGGTGGTCTAATTACAAGGATTTTGATGAAGTTTGTTTTGCAAACAAAATAGTGATAAAATCGAGTTTTGGCTAAGGAGAGGGAATCTGATGGGAGGTCTTTTTATTTTTTATTATTAATTTTTTTATTAACGTACAAACAATGTTTATTTTTATTTGTTGTGGCCTAATTATACATATGATTTTGATGGGAGTTTGTTTTTGCAAAGTTTTCTAGCGTTGCCCCTCGTCATGTTCAGTTAGTCATTGTGGTTACTTCCAAATAAAAACTGCTGATGTTTTGTTTTGTTTTAAATATATAACTACAAAAACTGTGATAACGTGTGCTAACAGTTTGTGTTTTTCACAGAATATTAAATGTTAACCTGTATGTCTTGCTATTTGTTGTTTTTATTTATCTGGCGTACTCTCACCACTTCGCCAAACTATGTGTCCCATCTAAAACATCCAATGCTGGAGAGGGGCAGGTGTGTTGTTAGTTGTATGTTTAGGATTGTATGCAAAAGATGAAAATGCATTGTCAGAAACGGAGGTACTTGTGTGCATACCTTCTGGATTCGCCCCTGTACAAGACATATTTTATCATGTCATCACAGTGTAAAAATGGTGATTGTCCCACACAGTTATAGTCATAAAATAAAAAGTTGGGCATCTCACCCATAGGCGATAGGGGTTGTCGACATTTTGCTGTACATACACATCGTACGTAAAGGGCGGTGGGGGTTGGTGTATGTCAAAGTAAGTATACAAATTAAAATTATTAAAATGTCTACTGAAATTCAGTGAAGACGGGATTCCAAAAATGTGTTCTTTTTTACTAATATAAAGATGTAGATAATTATTTGTGAACGACCATGCACTAAATCAACCACATGTATAAATAAAAACAAAACGATTTTTAACTATAAATTCCTTTATTTTCTGTTTTTGTGTACAAAATATGTCTACATAATTTTTTTATATTTACAAAGTAGGTAAGATTATATACATCTAGTTTTATGAAGTATGATATTCATCTTAGTATGTGATTTGAAAAACTATAATAATCCTTTAATTTTAAATCCTGCGTTAATGAAAAAAAGGATTATTTAAAAATTATAAAATATGTTGATGCTTAATCAGACTATTTAATTTAAATGTTTCTAAAATGTATTATTTTAACATTGCGTTTGATGTACAAAAGGCGCTGAATGATCCTTATGAAGATGATCTATGAAAAATGTCATAATAATGGTAAATACTAATAATAAGAAAAATAAATCCTTTTTTAAAACGTTTAATATCACTAAAATTATTTGTTTTACTAACATTATTAATGAAAAAGTTTTACAAACAGTATTAATTTTTTTTTAAATGACTTAATATGTAAATGTGAGGACACATAATCAACCTTACCAAAATAACTGGTATAATTATGTACAGTGGATTTTTTTTCTAAAAAAATCCTCACACATTATTCATGTATCCTTTCACAAGCATCAACTTTGTTGACTGTCTTTAAAACTATACTAAACTATTATTTCATATAAAAACTACGTTATAAAAATACATAAAACAATGCAACAATAATTATTATAATCAACAATACATGCAGTATTATATTACAAATGATATGTTGTAATATTGTGGTGGTGTTATCGCAACAATAACACACTTTATTATAAAGGTAAAGAAAATATAACAATGGTTTGCTACTATTTGTAACAACATGGGACTTACGCTAAATTGGAATTGTAAAATTGTCTAAAATATTGTCAAACCTGTTCAAGCGTCCACCTGTATTAAGCAAGTGGCGTAATTACATACTGTCAAAACTTTAAGCAACCATTCAATGGAATAACAAAACATGAACTATTAATACAGCTGCTTAATACTGGTTATACTGTAATAAATTAGTTGATTTGGGAGAAAATAAAGGTGACCTTTGAAGACAGATGGCCGCTTTAGCAGGTTTGACTGTATACTAATTTAAGTAGGCCTACACAATTATAGTTCTGGTAATACGCAATTTAGCTATTTGAGTACTTTTTTCCACAAAGCCTGACATAAACTTGTTAATAACTTAGAGTACACATTTCAAAAGTCTTGTTACGCCCCTGTAAACTCCCATCTGTCTAATTAAACACCACCCTTATTTTCTCTCAAATCAGCGAATTTAGTAGTTTAACCTGTATTAAGCAACCATCTGTCTTCAAAGGTCACATTTATTTTTTCCAAAATCAGCTGATTTAGTACAATATAGGACAACATTATATTAAGCAGCCACTTGTCTTAAGAAGTTCTTCTCGTCCTGGGTAGGGTGCCCGACTAGCCAGACGCCGTACCCAGGAGAGCGTGCTTGAAATATTTTGTGACTTAAGCATGTTAAACAAAATGGTTCTGTTTCTGTTAAAGTATTTTTTGTTTTTACTCTTTTTGGTGACTGCTTAAGACAGGTTTGACTATAATGTAATTTTACATTTTAGAATTACCAAAATAAATCACTTTACAATTCTTCCCAAAGAAGTTCACTTGAAACCAGTGTTATATTTTCCTATATCAGTCACACGAGTCATTTATGCAAAAAAAAACTAGTACTACACAGGAGCGGGTCCAGGAAATTTAGAAGTGGGGACAAAATGTTAAAACTATATTTAATATTGAAAGGGTTCCAAACGTAAGTTAGTTCTAATTATAAGGGGGTGGGGGGTAAAATAGTTAGCAAAGGAGGTCCCGATCACCCTCCCGATATTCTTTCCGGAATCCGCCCACGCTAAAATTAATATGTACACAACTAGGCCTATATAAAATCAATGTATTCGTATGTTTCCGTTTTAAACGTTTTCCATGTTTCATTTGCCATTTTTGTTACTATACAAACATTTTATAAATTAATATACATGTAATGAGAAAACTATAAAAAAAATAGTAAAACAAAATGTATCATGATTATATTTAAAAATTATTTATGGGCTTTTGACACAATTTTGTTCATTATTCATTTTTAAAACCATATTTTATTATAAATCTTTTTATTCCTGGTACCATATTTTATTTTTTCAAAAGATCAAACAACCCAAACACAGTAATGAGATGAGCGATATCAAATTATATTAAGTCTAAAAAGTAAGCATGCTATTTCAAAACTAGCCTACTTTAAAGGAATTACCAGGTGAAAAGTTTTTAAAATCATAATTAAAATTTAAAAAATTAAAAAGAAAAACACCTACAAAAACACACAAATATCGTTTTAAAATAGTGGTATTCCTTTTCAATGTTTTATTTGCATAGTGTTCACAACCTTTTTTCAACTGTGGTGTGGTTCCAACATCCAATCACTGTACATACATCAATTTGCCCAAATTGTTTTTGGACTTAAGCCTACATAGTTTTGTAAAACGCTTTTTTACATAATTTACACAAAGTAATTTCTAATTATATTATGATACAGATTCATTAACATAATACACACTATATACACATGAGAAATTAATGCGATTGTTTTTGGTAAGACACGTTTTAGGCCTATACATTGTAAAAATATCTATTCAGTGTTCAAAAACGCACTACATTTTATATATGTATAATATTATTACTTTTTATACATGTAGGCCTATGCTATTAGTATTATGTTGTATTCTGTATGATTCATAGACCCTGTATGGAAATAAATTATTGTTTGACTGTAGGCCTAAGAGTAAGGTACCCCCTATTGATGGAAGAAATTTGTTTTATAAGTATCATATTGGAACTATTTCAGAGAAACACACCAGTCTACATACATGTATTTTCAAATGGTATGGTCCCAAAAAATTTAAGACGTAATTAAATAATGACACAATATATAACTTATTTCTCAAAAGTGCCCTGACCTTTTTGACAATGCTATTTATTTTGCTCTTAGTTAAAAATGTATTTTGCGTTTTTAAATCAGTCTTCTTTTGTAACAAAGAAACAAATAGCAATTTAACTTTTTAGAGTTAAAAGCGCATCATGATAGTAGCCTACAATGTATATGACCTTGACATCGAGGTATTCATGTTTTAAAGCACTCATAATCTTTTAAAAAGACATTGAAATTCGTTCAGCCGTGTCACACTTTATATGTAGTACAGAAGATAAAAATGGCTGTGTCCGGTACTATAATATCAGAACGCCTGATAGGCCTAAACGTCTAACGTTTTGGTGAACTATGGGTAGGCTACACTTTTGTTTTAGGAATCCGAATGTTAAAGGCCAGATGACTTCATTTTCACACCATTAATTTTAAAAACTAATAATAATTAAACTATGTTATTTTAAATTGTTTCTACGTTTTATCTTTCAAACGAATACGATAAATATTTTATTTTCATGATCTGATAAGATGGAAGCCTGTGACAATGGCCAATGATAACTAGACTGGTATTGTTCTTAATGTTAAACTGAAAGAGAACGTTGAGAACCAGTCAACCTGCTTCATAGCGCTTGCGAGTACCAGCTGTCATTATAAGTTATTATTAATGGATTAGTTATCTTTAATATGACATTATTCTCGACTTGATGATAATTGTGATAATAACGCCGATCATGACCTTGAGATTGATGGGAAATCGTGCTGCGGAGTTGCACCCGGGTCTGTCTTCACAGTAGCACGTCTCTCGAAACACCCCCGTGTAGTCCCAACTCCAACGACAGCCCCAAGCCACGCCTACAATAGATTTACATATAATTATAATATTCATGATCTCCAATATTTCAATACATATCAGACCAAATAAATGTGAAAATAAATCATTAATGATGATGATGATGTAGACCAAATATGTCTGTCTCTGTAAAGGTATTTTACATATCTAAAAGGCAAGGAAAAATCAAATTCAAATAACCAAATATGAAAAAATTAATATAGATATGTAAAATACTTTACATAGAGAGAAATATTCGGTCTATCTCTGTATAGGCTACTAGTTATTATTTTTGTATTTGGTGTAAAAAAATACATATCCAAAAAATAAATATGAAATAGATATAAAAAATAACTTCACAGATAGAAATATTCGGTCTAATGATGATGATAAATAAGCTCACCAAAGTCTGTTCTTGATCCACATCGCCGCGTAATTTTCTTCCAACCTCCCCCTACAAATTACAAATATATATGTGTAGGCCTACGTATTTTTTTAAACAATATTTATCTCAGTGGACCCAGCTGCAGTTTGGGTTATTTTCCGTTCCAACCAGTGGTCCACAACTGGTTCATCAAAGGCCGTG
>JAUTWP010042651.1:0-13076 GCA_033042655.1 Cyathermia naticoides
CTGTCCTGTCTATTGGAAAGTGCATATAAAAGATCCCTTGCTGCTTATCGAAAAGAGTAGCCTATGTGGCGGCAGCGGTTTCCTCTAAAAAGATGTCAAAATGACCATAAGAATGATAATAATAGGCGATGATAAGATAAAAATCAATGTGTTCCAGTGGCGTCGTTAGATAAAACAAACTTTTACCACCTCTCTAGACGTTCTCGTTGCTTGAACGGGCAAGAAGCCGCGAAGAACGGCTTTTAGTGAAGCCTGAATTTAATCTCAGGCATCGCTTGACAAAATATTATTATTAGGGGTTGAACAAAGAAGTGATAATCCTGGCAAGACTTATAATGTGTTGTATTACAATCACAACACGTCTTTGAGTTCGCAGCCAACCGAACTGAAAGTTTTCACCGCTCAGATCTGTCCGATAAGGCGGAGACGGGTTTCGTAACGGGTGGGGCGTTATTCATGGGGATAACAGTTGCCGCCATAGTGAAAATCTGCCGTGACAAACAAATTATCGTACACATACACAAGTAATACACAATCGCCATTTAATGGCCATATTACGGCGGACGCCTGTTCTTCTCGGTTTCGTGTGCCTTTTTGGAAGAAATTAGCACACATGGTTGTGAGAAGTTAGCTATTAAATGTGGACAAAGATTGATCGCTACTTAATGAATAGCTGCAGTTCTTAAAAATACAACACGGTTGCAGAGATTTAGAATTGATAAACCATTCATTCTTTATTCAATAAAGAAAATAAAACGAAAATATATGAAAAAGTTAAATAAATAAAAATGCATTTAAAGTTAGTATGTACAATAACAGTTCATATACATATACATTGGAAATAAAATTAGTATTAAATTTTAGTGGACAATATTGGAATGCTTAGGTTGTCGAGAGTTTTAGAATTTATCAACCATTGATTCGTTATTCAATAAATAAAATAAAACGAAAACATGAAAATAAAAATAAAATACATTTAAGGCTTTATGTAAAATAAAATTACAGATGAATGTACATAGGGACCAAAAGAGGTTTTGTGAAATACTTATTGGAATGTTTTGTGAAATACTTATTAGAATGTTTTGGATTTTCTTTTGCTTTACCAATTTAAAATACTGAACAATATTGAAATATATATTTTTTGATATTGTCAATAAAATATAATAATTTGTATTTAGAAATCGTATTCAAGATGACGATGAACATCTTAGATAAGACCTTTAGAACGAGTATTACAGCTTTAGGGTATGCGCTCAAATGGTGTAAAATTGAGTTTGTAGTATTTCCATGTTGGTCGAATGCGTGGGTAACATAATTAAGATTTTCTCAAAGACTTGATAAATGAGAAGGAATTGATTTCATTGAAAACATAGTGTATTGCTTTTCATATGATGCTTCGTTGACTCAAATATGGTCTGATGCAATACCATATTGTGTCATTAAACACATGCTTTATCTTATTTTAAAATAAACTGGTATATCATGTGCTGCGGTTTATACCCACACGAAAAAGTAACGTTTGTTTTGTTTAACCACGCCATTAGAGCACATTGATTTTTATCTTATCAGCGGCTATTGGACGTCATTCAAATGATCATTTGGAAACGCTACTGACTGAGCTACATCCCGCTTCCCTAAACTATATTTGGAAGTGGAATTTTTGTTAACGTGCTTACATAACAAAAGAGTGTTCAAGTACTAAAATATTAAACATTTTATTCTTTTATATAAATCAGATATCAGAAATTATATTTCTTTAAACAAATATTGGTTAATAAAGAATCAAGATATTTGTTTTGAAATATTAAATAATAATACAATCTCATGCGAACTGGATTGAAAAATAACAAAGAAATTTCACCGACGTATCACAGAATTATTGTACGAATCACACTAAATTAATACGAAGTGTTTACCAAGTGTGGGCTTATCTCCCTTTATCTATCTCTTCACATTATTATCACTTTTAATTGGCACGTTAATTGTTTTCGCTAAAATTATGTAAACATTAATTATTTTAAAATAGAATATTGCACGCCTTATTTTTTCTGCTAATACATAACAGGTATATTAATCTTTTAACGAATAGCTTAAGGAATTGTCAGCAATGGTTATCTTAGATCTAAAGATCGCAATCAGTAATGGCGCATTCATGGAAGTTCTTTACATGGCGGCAGCTCAATTTATAATAGATTTTGAATTTTCTTAAAATCGTTAAATTAATAATAATTAAAGATTTTTTTATTAACGGAGAATAGCTATGACATATTTTCATTGTAACAGAACTATTTATTCATCATTCCACGTGCAATTGGTTTTTTTACTTTTGTACTCCTATGTTATTTTTCTCTCAAATTACATTACACATTCGTTAAATACAATTGTGAGTGTGTTATGATGTCGTAACTAACTTTGTAAATTGGAAAGCACATAAAAAATTCACGCAATTAGGAGAAATTGGCTTTATGTAATCAATCAAATAAATGTTCAATTAATATATATTAAGATATGAAAATCAAGTCTGGTACGGTCATTTCAGTAAAATAAAAGTTCATGTTAATAGTACAAACTGAATTTTTTTTTATATTGTGGACTGGCTCATTATGTATGCATTATTTTATACTATGTATTTATACTACATTTTGTATTATGAATACTCAAACCTGTCTTAAGTGAGTAACAAAAAGTGGCATTTTAAGACAATTGGCTGTTATACAAGTTATAATGTTGTACTAAATTAGTTAATTTGGGAGAAAGTAAAAGTGACCTTTAAAGACAGGTGGCTGCTTGTTACAAATGGCTGCTTTAGCAGGTTTAACTGTACTATAATGTATATTTTAATGTGTTCTATTGAGAACTACCTCTGGCCTTTGACAGGGGCTGCTCTCACTGTGAGCGTGCTTGGACAGTTTTCTGATAGAAGCCCTCAAATACATTTACCTGAGCCAACCTCACCAGATTTTAATGCATGCTGTTCCTCTATTTATTTATTATGATTAAGTACACATATTTAGTATGAATTGTTTGTTTACGTTTTGCTATACAAACTATTTCATACAATACATACAACGGTGAAGAGTGATAAATAAAGTTCTGTCCAGCTACCGTAAATCTGCTTAAAATGTGTCTATACCATCACTCTAAAGCAGCATATTTTTGTCTCATTGGTGAATCTGGTTAGACTATAGACATCTAATAAATGTAAAATAGGTCACTACAAATAATAGTACTATTATATAATTCTATTTCTCAAATGTTAGGCATGGTTTATAATTTTTCTAAAATTGCTCAACTGTTTAATACAAAATATAATAAAATTGTTTAATACTATGGTGAAACAAAACTAATAAATTGAAAAAAAAACAGAAGGCATTTTCCAATAAAATTATTGTTTGATATATATTTTCAAGTTATTATAAAAATTATAGCAGACAACTCAATATAAAATGAAACTCATCTTCAATATTAGCACAAACAAAGCATGTTTTACATGTGTTAAAGTACCGGTAGCCTATGTTATTACAATTTTGAGTATATTATGTCTTTAACTCTGACAGACTCCAGACCATTTCAAAACACTGCCAAACTGGAAACATTCCATGCATTAAAACGAGCATCTGATAGGTATACATTACACACACTGACCACTGGTAACGGTTGGGAGGTCAGTCACGTGGTGAGCAGACCGCTGGCTATTACTGAGGTTAATTGAAGCGGAACGAGGTTCATCGCTGCACTATTTACCATCACGGAGGGAGGACGTCCAACCGCCGGAATAGCGGCCGCGAGAGGACGGTAAACGTTGTCGCTGTTGAGGAAGATCATGAATCACTACTGCTGACCTATACAAACACCTAGGGGTGTCACCCACAAGCTCATGTTTATTTTTAAACGCACGATTGAGCGGATGTTAAAAGTATTTTTGGACTGAAGACATGATAGTTTTATGATATGTTTATTAAGTGTTTTTTAATTATTTTCAGTGCAATTATGAGAAAAACAAGAATACGATAAATTGTCATAGACAAAATGTATTTAGCATTTAGAAAATGTATCTGTTGTGATATTGATGATGTTGGTGATGAATTTCACTATTTATTTATTTGTTCAAAATGTTGAGAAGAAAGATGTAAATATATCCATAAATACTATTATTAATAGACCAAATATATACAAATTTAAACAGCTCTCTTCTATTCTTGTCTGTTATCATATCATGGAGAACGTCATTCATGACGTCATCCCCCATAACAATCTAAATAGCCATTGGTAGAATAAAAACATCGGTATTTGTGTTTGGTAGTTTTAGAACTAAATTTTATACACACGTGAAAAAACGCCTAAATAATTTATTTGTACACAATAAGTAAAAAATAATATAAAGTATAATTGTGTTAAATGTTTTTTTGCAATAAACAATTACGTCATTTGAATTCATTACGTTATTTCGTTCATTAATCAAGTATTAATAAATTTACTTACTGGATTAGAAAATGAAATTCTGATAAACCCGTTTTATCTTAAGATGTTTGTTTAAATTTAATAACTGTACTTTATAATGATTTTAATGTTGTTTGTAAGTTTTCTTGATTCTAAATAATTTTTTATGTTTCTTTTATCATTCTTAATAATTTAATATTAATTTTGATTTGTTCCCCCTGTTTTTACATGATAATAAAGTAACATAATTACACAATCTCTATCAATTCTCAAAGGAAATATTCTCAAATGATATTTTTGGTATTAAACAAGAAGTTATACAATATAATTGCTTTTATTTCGTTTAAATTAATTGAATGTGAAATCTTATTGAAAACCGTCTGTTTTAAATGATATCTATATACATTTGTACAATAACAATTAACTACATTTACCAATAGTCAGGGGTCTAAAAATAAAATACATCTAATAAGTTAAAACATTAAATTAGATTTAAAATCTTTATACTAATTCACAATTTATTAATATTTGGATAGAAATATTACTGATAAACTTTGTTTTTCATTATTTGACAAACCAAAAATACAGATAAATATTTGTTTTTAAACATTCTTCCTTCTTGAGTTGAATTGGTTAATGTTAATTATTAATAAAAGCGGAGAGCTCCATTTAATTTGATTTTTAGTCAAATGCAGGAGCACCATAAAAAAAGAAATCTTATTTTCTTAAAAATAGTTTCCTAACGTTAATGTTATTTAAAAATCCCCCACTTTAATAAAGAGAAAATCTACTTCGAAAGCAAAATTTATTTTATTAATAAATACTTAACTTAATTTTACAAATTCGATAAATTCGTTAGTTAAATATGTAACGAGAAAGTGCAGCTGCACGAGCCAGTACTTAATACCACGCCTCTTACCCTCGTTCTCGAAATCATGGCGTAGTCACAGTCAAAACGAGGCTTCAACAAAATGGCGGATGAAAAAGTCACAGCTGCTGTTTAGAAAAGATTTAAATAACGATAACTCGCATCGTATGTTTATTTTCTGATTATTTGACTTAAATTTCACAATTATAAAGTAAAATGTTTTAGAACATAAACAAAACTGTTTTATGCCAAAGCGAGGTGAATTAGTAAAACAAGTTAAAACATTATTTTTTAAATATGCAGCCATTTATCATTTTATGCATTAATCTATTATTTAATTAATTAAATTGATATTTAAATTTATACTAATATGATATATTATTTATGTATTATGATTATGACATAATAAATCATTTTAAAGGTATTTTATTTATAAATATTCAAATATCCGTTTTAAAGCTATATAACCAAAAGCAATTTATCTTATAAAACAATTATGTGATATATATAGAGTAACCGATCATAGTTTATCATTAGATAGTAATATTTAGTAGATAAGCGTCAATATTTCGTTTAAACAAAATTCAGTCATAAACCAGAATGTAGGTCACGCCTTCTAGCCTCGTTTTGAACTGAAACAAATTTCAACCAATCGGATTTCAGGAAGAGACAAAATGGCTGATAAACGTTATCTCAACGCTAAAATACTAAATATTCACATATATTGTTATACTTAAAATCGTATCTTCGCACAACTCAATTAAAGGGATATTAAAATGACGAAACTACATTTAGAAATTATTAGCCAAAATTAATTTAATTTCTTTCAACGATAATTTTGTATCATAAAAAAATAATCATAAATAAACGACTTTTGGTAATAATAAATGATAATATTAACAATAATACAAATAATAAATAAAATAATAATAATAAAAGAAAAAAGAGCTGACGCATCTCCAAACATCAGCTACATATATTAATAATGAAACCAGTTAATATTCAAGTTAAACAAAACCATATCATATTTTTATAGACTAAATAATGCATTCTGAATTAATCCGAAACCATTGAATAGCATAAACTGATGTCCGAGACAGTTACTAAACCGTTACTAAGTGGCTTCACTTAGCATCTGTTTTGAGTGGAGTATCAATGTCAGATGGGACTAAACTCGAGTGTTGCTTTAAGATGCTCAGTGCTATCATGCTTAATGACGTCACACATAGTACATACAGTTAGAGAAATAATTTTGATTCTGGAAGCAGAGACAAATAAAAAATAAAAATATAAATGATTTTTGAAATGAAAAAAGTGTGTAATATTTATTTAAATTTTGTACTTTTTTATAATTTAAACAAATTATTATTATGTTTATGCATTTGTGTTAATATTTAACATTGTTTAATAACCATTTTAATTGCTGTTGCAATAAAAGTTATGAATTGAAAAACATGTATGTTTGTATTAATTCAATTTTTAAACCAGTCTTTTAATAATATATTGTAATATAATTGTCACAAAATGAAACAATCCGTTCAAATAAGTAGATAATATTTATATCTACACAAGTCCAAGAATATTTGAGCTATTGAGAACATGTTTATGAAATGGATTTTAATTTGTGACAGAAAAAAGTCAAATGGATTATAGTAATTTCAAACATTGTAGACAGGACTTTATTGTTGATAATACATAAACAAAACTTTGAAATATTCCGATCAATTGTTTATTTAAATCTTGTATTTATAAATAAACTAAGGCTGACATTGTCATAAACACATTTTGTTTAATATACTACATGCACTTATATTATGTAATTTAATTATAAATGTACACATATTAATTTTTTATAAAATATTCAAAAAGGAAGTAAATATTAAATATATAAATTATTAATTATAAACATTAATTATTAAACATAGGGGGAAATAATTAATCACAAATATGACAGGTTACTATTGTTATTCAATAATGTTTATCATACATTATGCTAATTTTTCTCTAAAGTGTAATACGATATTTAATTGTACATGGGTGTTCTACCTAGACTATACTGTCTGTCTGGCAAAGTACCGATTCCTGGGAGTCGCCTACTGCTGTTAAACAAACACTATCTTCGTGAATCATATAATAATTAACCTACTAAGCACAAACTGTGAAATTAATTATCATTAGCACCTCTGTCCTGCTGAGAAAAGTACTTCTCAACTTATCACCTACTTGCTATGCAATCTCTGCACTGATTGGTAGATAGCAAGACAGCACTATGTCAACTCAGCACTGATTGGTGGATGGTCATACGTCATGATATCGTCTAGATATTGCCGATTTGAAGTACGGTGAACACAGCAATGATCATGTACTGTTTGTGTTAATAGCTATTGACTGGCTTTGTAATTACCTTTATGTGGGCTTGTTGTTGAAATCAATGGAGTCTTTATTCCCACCCATTAAATGACAAAACGCTTGCAAGACAGCCATGGTCTGATAAGCTAGCATTGATGTTTACTAATACAGGTGTACATAATGGTTTTCTTCTAATGCCTCACTTAACACGAAATAACATGCCGATGCTGATCATTTCACAGTGGTAACTGCATTGTAGAACATAAGTTTAAATTCAATAACTGTGTTAACGTAATGCATATCAAAGATTTTTTAAATACAGCAGATGCAAGCCTGGTCTAGATATAATTGTTATGTGTATTCCACTAGGATGAATATAATATAATATAATATACAATACAATATAATATAATAATATAATAAACAGTATATAGTATATACAATGTATATATATATATATATAATATATATATACTATATAACTAGACATTTACGATTTTTTTATACGATATACATTTAATTTTATTTTTATCTTACAGTTCTTTCGTAACTTATTAGGTTGACCAGACATAATAAAAATCAAATAATTATGTTTTATAAAAAAGATTGGTCTAATTCTATCTGTTACATTATAGTACCTACTATGATGAATATTATATATATACACACACATGACTGTGTACACGTGTAGACACATACACACGTATAAAACACACATACACACAAAATCATACACACCCATACACATAAACACACACAAATTCATACACCCACATAAACTTATACACACATACACAAACACACATACACTAACTCATACACATATACACACCCACACAATACTACAATGTATATTCATTTGTGAATTATAACTTTTGTAAACTTATTACACGTACTTTTAGTGTGATAATTTACTGATATAGATGTGTCAACAGTAAACTATGAAGAGTATTATATGGAATTTATCATCAACATAGAACAGTGGATTTGTTGAGATGTCAGTGCTTAGTTTGCATTACTAAAATTATTTGATACAATATTATCTATTTTTGAGAACTATTCAAGAGGTTTTTATGTCTTATTATTAATGAAATACAATATTGTTTCAACCAGTTAATTCACTTTAATTGTTAAAGTTTTAAAGAAATTTAGTAAAACTTTTTAGAAACGATTGCAATTTTAATTAATAGTATTTCTATTAAATAATTCCAGCAATAGAACATTTTATTAAAAATATTGAAATGTTATTTAATTAATTATACTTTAAAATGTAAAACCGATTACATTGTAGTTTTAAATATTGTTTATACAGAAAATTATTCAACTAAATTATTTTAAAACTCATATTAAAAGTAATACAAATTAATAATTACAAATAATAAATAAATATTAAAATATGCAAACTTTTAACATATTTACTCAAACAATTTTAACTAAAATGTTTATATGTGTTTTATTTGTATATATACCTTATAACAACAGTTACTATTAATTTCCATGCAGGTAATTTTACTGTGGCTGTGGGAATTTAAATGGTGACCTATAAAAATGCCAGCAGTGAAAATAATAAAAACACCTATTGCCTACTTTTGCAAACCAGTGCGACATTTTTTATTTGACTGTGTGTTGGTATTCGTTAAATAAAGCTAACTGCATCTATCAAAGTCGCACAAAAACGTCGACATGAATGAATAAAGTCAGAAAAGAAATCAAGGTCGAAATGGACAATAGCTCGCCCCTCCAACCTGCAAACGTTCTCCCTATGCCAATGTACTGATGTGGTTTTCACCTCAAATAAACACGTATAGCCCGCTTGAGCGCCAATTAATGGCCGACATTTTAACTGCAATCAGACTGACTGGCCGGGGCATCGTCGGCTAATCAGCATCAATTGAACAGTCTGGACCATCGATTATCAAAATATATGTTGTGATGGCTTATTTCCTAGTCAGCTAGACTTCTCGGTCAGCCGGCGAATTGTAACACCATGTTCATAATTTTAGCACGTTTATGACGGTTTTATCCCAACCGTGTTCGCTGAATAAATAAACCACACCAGTATGTGAAATGTAAAATGTCAACAGCGCTAAATAAATCAACGAAGTTTTGTTAAATATTGTTTAAAAAATAATAAATAATATATTGTTTGTGGATATATATTTTTCTTTGCATGTGTTGTTAGGTAGTTGTTAAAAATAGTTAATATTTACTATTATAAAGTGAAGACGAAGTACTTCAAAATGGCGTCGTTTGTCGGAGAGAGGTGTCATCAATAAAACTAGTCTGGCAAGCGCAGAAATGCAAACGACGTTATTTGTGAAGCTGCAAGCAATCGTCGTATTTAAACACGAATGTAGATTTAAATTCGTGCAATAATTCAAGGCAAGACTCTAAGCCTGGTGGAATTTCCTTCATTAGACAAACACATCACACCAATGCTCGTCAAAATGGCGGCGCGACGGTTTTGCCTTTGTAGTGCGAAAATGTCGTCTGGCTTGCACGTTCGAGACATTTTTACTTACACACGGCGTTAAAAGTCGAGCAAATAATAGATTAAAATGTATTAAGAGATAAAATGTTTCCATTAAATCATTGCGCGTTTATATCTTGAAAACTGATTGTTATTCTAACTAACAAAATAGGTAACAACAACGTATTTTGTTTATATTTATTTTTTAAATATTGTTTTATTTTATTATTTAGGATTTTTAGAAACTAAATAATTTATTAGTTTGTGTTTGGATGTGGTAGTTATGATAAACAAAATGTTCATGTACATTTTATACAGCGGTAAACATAAAATCGATATTTGCGTTAAACAAAGAGCAATCGAAATTGAACGAAATATGTCAGCATATAATTAAAATTTAGCAATTAAGTATTAAATTTCACATATCTAGTACGTGTGGTATTATTGCTTGAGTTTGGTGTCGATTGTGTTACACAGAGATAAATAAACATAAAAATAATTAATAGTATACTTACAGAAAGGCTGAAAAATCGGACGCGTGTAAACATAGCGAAGAAATGTTCTTTAACGTACACATTTTCACAATTTTCTCTTTTATCTGGTCAGAACACACAATTTGGTGGAAGAGGAGAGTTTCTGTGTCCTAAGAGCAAGCGTAGATGCTCGAAATGCGGAGAGCCGACAGCGGCAAGTCTTTCTGATCCCAGTCTCAACTGGGCTCAAAACAAGATGGCGACCTAGGGATTAACACGGCTGATTCACCAGTTGTTATGCACTGGCAACGAAATTCTGCACGCTAGGCCAAAACCCTCGTCTTATTAGCTTTATTCTGCATGCTAACACGTAAAACAACACGACTACATTCAAGAAGAAAGTTTTAAAAAATAATGCTTATTATAATGAATATTTTAACTCAGTGTTTAACGATTATCTAAATAAAATAAATTTTCGCGCGTAAGGTGATGAAATTGCGACAAATACTCGATAAAGAATTGCGCAATTAACGAGTCTAGTGTCTTTGTCAATTGAAAAGGGAAAGTGAAAACTGCCCCACAGCGTTTTGCTAACCAGCACTGGCTTGTGGCGATACAGTCACACTAGCAGACGACCTAACTGCAATCAGGCTGGCTAGCAGACGTGAATTATGTAGATAGGCCAAACGTCGGGGAGGGAGCGGGTAGTTTCAGATGGATGGTTCGCTGTTCGGCCGGTCAAACTGCACAACATACCGCAAAGAGGTGGTACTTAGCTGTCCACACCGCCTCAACAACTGAAAAACTTAGACGGTTATCTTGATAAACTCATCTACACACATTGTAGGTTTTGATTAAAATTTGTCGGACATTTTTCGAGTTTTTCAGACAAAATGAGCGGGTTAACAGAAAAGAAGAGATAATAAGAGGAAAATGGCGGCTGTTGGTGGAAGAGGCGACAGGCCCAGTTTGCAAGGCGTTCGTATTGGTTGACATTGCACCCTGAGAGCAGACTTGTAAAGTGAAATTTGGTTGTTGAAACACCGCTGTCTCAATTAAGATAGCTTGATATACATATCGGACGCCTGTTCTAACACGTCTAGTATCACAAACAACACTTTGTTCGTGTGTATAATAGCACGATTATTTAATAAAATATTTATCAGCGAACTTTTTCATGCATTTTATTAATATTTTTAATAATTAAGATGATGATATACTCACTAAACGCATGTTCCAACACGTTTACTGTAACTATCACCAACCAATACTTTGTCGTGTGTATCATAGCACGATTATTTAATAAAATATTTATCAGCGAATTTTTTCATTTATTTTTTAATACTTTTATAATAATTACTAACATAGGATGATAGCCATATTAAACGCTTGATCTACGCTTACTATCATACACATGCACTTTATTGGCTTTTTTTCATAACATAGCTTATTAAATTTTAATAAAATAGTTTTATTTTAAGTCAATTTATTATCATTTGTTATCATTGAATAAGCATATATATTTTATAATTACATTTATTACTTTCAAAGAAAAATTAATATATAATTAATGTTACATTTTAATTTATCAAATTCATTTTAATTTTCCCTATATATTATTTTATTCATTAATTAATTAACTAAATATTTAAATTTACTTATATTTAACGCATAAACATTTTGTTTACATTTATAACATTAAAATATGAATATTAAAAATTGTATCAATTATTTTTATTATTAAATACACATCCTATTTACATTTTTTTCTGTTTTAAAACACCACACTACTTACACAGCACTGGACACACGCTATGAAAGACGTTACAACACAGAATAGCACCATCATAAACATTTTGGAGAACATTTGATTTACTTGGGAGATTTGTGATAATTACCCAGGGCAATATCTATATTACAAGCAGGCTTTGTGTAATTTACAGTATAATTAGAGAAAATAAATTTGCTGGCCGGAGAAAGGGGAAGACAGGTATTAATGCGACAGGAAGAAGGCCTCTAACACTTTGTGGAAGAGCTTAAGCCATGAAGATAGTTTTATGTATCTCCAGGGACACATACATTCTCCTGTCACTTCACTGGCTCTCTGCAATACGTGGACTGGATAGTGGCGTTCTGCAAGGAAACCACGTTTTGCATATCTTTTACTTTATTTATTTATCAATTATCTAGAATTTATTTTAATCGAGAAATGGTAACAATAGTTACATCTTCATCTTGATCATCTTTGTTTCTTTGTACTTTTTTCACTTGATTTATCTTGGAATCATTTTTATTATTTTGTCTTTTATATTGTCCTTCTCTACTCCCCTCTCGGTCTCTGTCTTCCCCTCCCATTCTCAAGGTCAAGGTCAAGTTGTTTAACGTCCACGTTCAGAGCAAGGCTGTTATAGCAGACGCCTCTCACAGGCGCAGTTTATGGTTTTACCCATCTACCGCGTCTGTGACAGGAATAGGG
>JAUTWP010042762.1:0-13076 GCA_033042655.1 Cyathermia naticoides
TTGAATTTAGTTACCCCAAGAGCACGTGAGACCCCCACTCTCATTCTGCTTAAAATCCTAGTGCTATTGGGGTCTTTGTGGTTCCTCTCTTGGACATAATCTCTAGCTCTGTCAGAGTTGGTGCCCAGGAGAGGTGTGCTTGAACACTTATTTAGTAACGTAAGCACGTTAAAAAAATCCTGTTCCTCTTGTTTTGTGTATTGGTTTGTAAAAAAACAAGTTTGTTGTTGGTTTTTATTTTAATGGAAAAATAATCAAATTTCAACGTTGGTGATTACACAAGACAGATCTGCTCTTGTAAGAGTCAGTGACCGAGCAGAAATATACTAGACCTTGAATCCGCTGTGTGGTGCGCAAGTCAGCTGTTGACGACCTTACCTAAAACTGCGCCCCCTATTAACCCCAGAGTGCTGTAAACACCATTCTAATATTAATGCTTTTTCATGGGCAACGTGATGGTCCGTGTTTATTGTCTGTATTTGGAATCTATATAATTAATATAAATTTTCCTCATAAATGAACGAAATTGAGTTCATGCCTCAAGCAATTTTGGTGTATGGATTTGTTCAGTTTGTGTCAAGATAACTCAAATTGGTTTTTTATCAGTTCGTCGTATCTGGAAGATATATGTGATTTATGAAATTATCTTAATATTGAGTCTAATGTAGACGTGGGATTTGTCAGTTCGGTTGTGGAGTAGTTACAAGCAAAGGTTTGATCTAACTTATTTTTGTGTTTATATCCAATGACGGTTCCAGCTATAATGAGCAGACAACTCGGCTTCTTGGGTTGGTTGTCCAAGATGGAGGTGACTGAAAATATGAGAGAGAAAATCCTCTTCCATTCGAATTTGCCAGTGACATCAATAAATAACTACTGTTCTTTTATATTTACTTTTTCAACTAATTATAAGATAGCACAAACTACAGCATTTGTTACATCAGTTATAAAAGTAAAGTTTGTTTTGTTTAACGACGCTACTTGAGCACATTGATTTTTATCTTATTATTGGCTATTTGACGTCATACATATGGTAATTTTGACACATTTGTTCAGAGGAAACCCGCTGCCGACACATAGGCTTCTCTTTTTGATAAGCAGCAAGGGATCTTTTATATGCATTTTTCAACAGACAGGACAGTTCATACCGTTGCATTTGATGAACTAGTTATGGACCACTGGTTGGTACAGAAAATAGCCCAAACGGCAGATGGGTCTACTGAGAAGGATCGATCCGACGACCGACCGCTTCAAAGGCGGACATGCTACAGACTGAGCTACTACCGCCCCTTGCATGAGTTATAGACCACTAGTCGGTGTATACATGTGAAGAGCTGGGTGAGAAGGATTCCTTCGACAATATATATTAAAAGCTCTGCTATTCAACTGCACCTACACTCAATTATTTCATTAGTGGTAATAATAGTACACTATGTTATTCCGTGTGGACAACCTAGGATGTTTAGGTATTTTGGGGTAATTTATTTAAAATTTAATAATAATGGTCGGTAGAACATTTTATTTAAACAAAAATTAAACCATCTGCGAATTGTACTGAATGAAGAAACATTTTAATGTTATTGAAATTTTGAATAAAAAGATTAGTGTCTTTCTTTTCGTTTTTTTTTTAAGAAAGAAAAAGATACCAGATGAATTGGGAATGAGCATATATTATTTTCCATAGAATTTGGATAAGCAGATAATAGTTAACAAAATTATTGATGCTATGTAATATCGGTTGAACTCAAATTAAAGCGCATTTGTAAAACCTTGTTCTGCAGAAGATATTTTTTTATTTCGCGTCGAACTTTTAGGTGATTTCTCAAAGGATATGAAATCCTGTTCGATGAGGTCATATAAATCTTTTGGTACTTAGACATCCAAAATCAGTTATCATATCATTACCTTAAATATTAATAATATATTATTATTATGTTAGAGATATAATTTATTAGATAATTGCATAGTGTATAGTATTTATTCATTATAATATGTATTATATTTTATATTTACATATTTATTTACTGTACTATATACTAAATCAGCCATTTATACTGATTTATTTTAAATAATGTTTTCATTTTATCTTGGTTTGACACCAATAGCCGATTTTATTTTTTGTGATTGGGTGTCAAACAAATATATGTAATCTTATTTTTTTATTTTTTTAGGGAAACACTGCTTTACACTACTCGGTTTCAAACTGTAATTTCGAGGTGGTTGGTCTGCTGCTTGACACTGGCATCTGTGATCTGAACAAGCAGAACAAGGCAGGCTACACCGCCATCATGTTGGCGTCGCTGGCCAGCATACAGACAAACAGCCAAGAAGAGGTCGTCTGCCGTCTGTTCTCAGAGGGAGATATAAACCTGAGAGCTGTGCCGGTAACATTTCATGTCTTTATTATAAAATTTGTTTAAAAACTTTTATTTAGCGATACAGTAGTAAACATGGTATGTAATGTGATTGGCTAATTTCCAGATCAAATGAAAATAACACCCGGAAAGTTAATGACATCATTAGAAAGTGATGTAATTAGCAATTGGAACAGGTTGATGATTCAAGGGTCTAGTTGGATTGTAGCCTGGGGTTTTTTCTTTAAGAAATACCAAATATAAAGTTAGTTCCATAGAAAAACAATTCAGTTTACAATGGAGTAAAGTAAAGTTTGTTTTATTTAACGACACCACTGGAGCACATTGATTTTTATCTTGTCATCGGCTATTGGACATCCTACATATAGTCATTTTTACACATTTCTTTTAGAGGAAACCTGCTGCCACCACATATGGTAGGCTACTCTTTCCGATAAACAGCAAGGAATCTTTTATATACACTTAAATATTTTTACAATGGAGATAACCATACAGAGTTTTTGTATTTTAATTTTACCCATCACACCAAACTATTTAAAATGCATGATGCAAGTATACAAATCCACTTTATGACATTAATTCCATGATTTACAATAATAAAATAAACCCCTTACACTTAATTTTTGAGTTGGTGACTCAATCATGTTTTCAAGATGTGAATGTTTTAACTGTTTTATTTTAAGACTGGACAAACTGCGATGATGTTGGCTGTGAGTCATGGTAGAACCAACAT
Source organism: Cyathermia naticoides (assembly GCA_033042655.1). NCBI lineage: Eukaryota > Metazoa > Mollusca > Gastropoda > Neomphalida > Neomphalidae > Cyathermia > Cyathermia naticoides. The sequence goes on from JAUTWP010042762.1 coordinate 3,109, forward strand.
GGTGAAGCTGCTACTGGAAAATGGAGCGTCTGTTAATGAGCAAGATGATGACGGTTCCACAGCACTGATGTGTGCCTGCGAACACGGCCACAGTGATATCGTCAAACTCCTCTTGGCTCATCCTAGCTGTGATGCTACTTTAACCGATGATGTAAATAGTCAAAATATTTTAATCCTTTTTATTTGACATACAGTCAACTTGTTTCATAAGAGCCAAATTTTGATCTTACAGTGGAACCCCTATAAACCGGAATCTCATCAAAACCGGACAAATAATTCAGTCCCACTGTCCATTTATTGTAAATCTAACCTCTGAAAACCAGAAACCTTTGATAACTGGACATTTTACTTGGTTCTGTGGGTGTCTGGTTTAGAGAGGTTTTATTGTATATTCAATTAGCTGTTATAAAAAGCACTAAGAAATAGGAAACTGCATGTTTATTATCATAATTTAGTGTAGTAGCTAATGAATGCTGTTGTAAAAATAGTTACATGTATATCTACACATATACTGACTACCAAAAGAAAGTGTACCAAGACTCTGAAAGACTACTGAAGAAAAAACTAAACATGCTGCATGCCAATGAGAATGAAAGTTTGTTCAAAACATGCCCAAACATCATTATAAAAAAGAAAAAACTTTTTGAACATGCAACATGTTTTGTTTTTTCTTCAGAAGTCTTTCAGAGTATTGGGTTTCTTTTGGTCATCAGTATATATATGTCAGTACCGGTAGTATATTTGGTGATTTGGTATTTTTTGTATTTCATAGCTCTTTTTTTTTAGATTTTTAAGTTTGTATCTATTTTTATTTGTTACATAAATTATTTCAAGAAAGTAAAACAAAAAATTAACTATTTTGCTTCAAATTATTTTTATCTATATTTAAATTATACCAAGAAAGTAAAAATCCACATAACAAATTTTCTACAAGATTTAACTTTGTAAAAATAGCACATGCATATCTAGTGTTTCTCAGCAAAACAAATATATCCTAAAAAAAATAATAAACCCATTTTATTTCTAAATTGTAATTTATAGTTTTATTTCTTTTGCAGGTTAAATTTATATCTTATGAGCACACTTTGATTTCTTAAGTTTCGTCACATCTTTTGTTTTGTATACATGTATTTTGCACAGAATCGTTTTGATTTTAACTTATTTTCTTTTATTTTGCTCACTATTATTAGAAAATAAAGCTATTTATAACATGGTAAAAAATGATAATAGAATATATGAACATTTTAATTTTTTTGTAAAAATTATTAATACATGTATTACAAATTATAATCCTACAAAACGGTTTCAGATTTAGGGGTGGGAAAAGTCAAAATAAAGTTATATTTTTAAATTCCCTTATCATTGATTTTAAATTCCTTAGCACTCCACATTTGCTTTTATATTAATTTAAACCAAGCGATCAGTTTAATTTTATTACTTTTCTTTGTTTGTTTTTAATTGCATATTTTGTTAGATGGCTATTTTGTGTTGTGTTTTTGTTTTTAGTGGATCACAGTTTTTAGTTTGTACCCTTGACGTTGTATTTTTTTCATTAGGATGGGAGCACAGCACTCACAATTGCTATGGAAGCTGGTCACCGAGATATTGGTGTTATTTTATATGCTCATCTTAATTTTGCTAAAGGACCCAACTCTCCTGTAAGTTTTGCTTTTTTATTTTGTTTGCACCTTGTTAGCTTTTTCTTAAATATACTCTCCCTTCCATATTAGAGCAGTGCATAAAATACCTTAAACCGGACCCCCTATAAACTGGAATCCCATCAAAATCAGACAAACAATGTCTATTTAGTGTAAATCTAACCTCTGAAAATCGGAAACCTCTGAAAACTAGGACATTTTACTTGGTCCTGTTGGTGTCCGGTTTAGAGATGCTTTACTGCAGTCACATGTGTGGTAGTATAATGGAGGTGGAGTAATTTTTACACACTTCGCCCACATTTTCCTCTAATTTAATTGTATTTTGGCATACAGCACAACATACTATTTATATGTCTATTGTATGACTGTGACATATAGCAACATATATCTAAATTGTGAACAAAACAAAGCATCGATAATATTACTTTTGGAAGGAACCATGTTATTTTATGAATAGAACCACAAATATTTGGCTACATTTAAACATTTTAGTTATCAATAGGACAACATTTTTAATGTGAATAATTTGACTCATTTTTAACTTATATAAACCACATCACATGACTTTGCAATAGGTTTTAAAACATTTTCTCTTCAAATTGTTGAGAACGTGATATTCTGACCATTTATTGTGTAAGACTTAAATACTACATTTGAACATTAATTATAATAAAAATCTCATAACTTAGAGGGTTTCATATAAAACAAAAACAAAAATAATAAAATTTTCTTTCTGGAATTACTCAAAGGGATCAAAGAGATAAAACATTGAGACATCTGGAAATTGAATAGGAGATTAAATTGTATGAAGACAATTATATTGCATAAAAAAAGAGAGAGATAAAAGTATACACTATAAATAAACAATCTCCTGCCAATACATTTGATTAAAATAGAAACATTTGATTTTGCTGTTTTTAGTTCAGTACAATGAAGTTTTCTGCTTCTGCATGATTTGTTTATTGTTGTTATATATTATTTTATTAGTTATCTTTTATTTCCATTTTCCCCACTACACCTGCATGTTTTTGAATTTCCCAGTTTTGCATATAACTATGATTTTTTAGTCTTCTTGCATGTGGTGTTTATCTGTTCTAGGGGCTAGCAAGGAAAAGGCGGACTTCCAGTTCTCCCACTCCGAGGTAAATCATTTATTTGGTTTTCATTGGCTAATATTTGATTTGATTTATTGCTTTTGTTTTCTGACCAAACTACATTAATGTCAAAAGTAAAGTTTGTATTATTTAGCGACATCATTAGAGCACATTGTTTTTTTTATCTTATCATTGGCTATTGGGTGTCAAACACATGGTCATTCTGACACATTTCTTCAGAAGAAACCCACTGCTGCCACATTGGCTACTCTTTCCGATAGCAGCAAAAGGGGACTTTTATATGCACTTTCCCACAGATGGGACAGCAAATACCACAGCAAGTTATGGATCACTGCTTGGAACAGAAAATAACCCAAACTGCAGATTGGTCCACAGAGAAGAATCGATCCGACAACCGACCGCTTCAAAGGCAGGCACGGTACTGACTGAGCTACATCCTGCTCCACTACATAAATGTCATTGAATTTGGGGAAAAGAAAAAAACATTCTTAGGAAATATTGGGAATAAAAAATGATTTATTTGGGTTGATTTTTATGTATCGGTCACTTTTTTTTAATTTAGGCATTATGCCGTAGACACAGTCCGAACCAGATTTTTTAGACGATACAATGTGCTGGTTTAAACAGAATTCTGAATTAGAATGCTGGATTAAATGAGGGTTTTCTAGTATTATAAACATATAAAATGTTCATTTTGGTTTAGACTGATTCATGGATTAGACATTGTAAAAGAAAATATTTGGATGAATGGAAAATAATGACAAATATATGTTTTGTTTCGGTGTTTAATGTCCTCAGCATAGATGACTCAATCCTGTAATTGTTTTATATGCTATTGTTTTCAGTTTATAAACTCCAGTCTGATGTAATGAGTATGTATGAGGTCAACACTCTTGTTCACTGTGCTAAACTACTATTCTATACCACTCATGCTTGTACGAGTCATTAACAGCGCATGTTGTAATTACATACATATATATCATATAACATTGTAGTAAACTAATATTAGATAGATTGTATCATAATGGTTTTGGATATTATAATAGTAGTTTTTTTTGTCTTCTTCATGTTTTAAAATGTTAGAGATATAACATGATTTGTTGATGACACAACTCATGAATCATTCAGTAAAAGCAATAACTAATTTTTTTCAAGTAAATACTGTAGTTTATGTATATAATTATGTAGATAAACTGTTTTAATGTTATAAATTTATGGCAATTCTTTTAATTAGTAGTAATTATTAGGAGTATAATAGAAAATGAATATTATTCAGATATTGAGTTTACCGTACCTGAAATTTTCTCACAGCATGGCATGTTATGTTAAATTCCCCCATTTTCTTTTCTTTATACCAGTACCAATGTTGATTGTAAAATTTGGTCTATAAAACACTGACTTTCACAATCAAATCTTTCTTTTGTAACTGCATTTGTATGGGTCATGTAATAGTGCAAGTGATTTTCTTCTCTTAGCTATTGGAAGTGCATGCTCATAAAAGCATCTTTCTCATTAAATATTTCAAAGGGGAGGGGGTCATATTTTCAATAATGGTTTTACTTGTGATTTTTATTTTTCAAATACCAGATATTTATTTTAAATCTGTTAAAACTACAAGTTTTTAAAATGTTAAATGTTAGAGGAGCTAATTTAGCTCAAAAATAATTTCTTTCTTTTTTATTTCTTCATATTTTTTCAAAATGGAAAATTTCACTTCAAATTTTCTTACTTTTAATTTCAAATAAAAGCAATGTAAACAGGGAAATTCCCCACTTATTTACCAAACCCAGATGGCTTGTTCATTCAGTTTAAATTTTCAGGTTAAAATCAACAGTAAAAATGCACATTTAACAGTTTTGTTTTTCCTAAAACATACTACAAGTAGTTTTGTTTTATTTATGTTAAGCTTGTAGTGAATTAGTAATAATAACCTATTAAATGAATATGTATTGGCTAATACATGTATTTGTGAAACTAAACCATCATCTATTGAAATTAATACCCATACAATATGATATACCAATTTCCATATGTATACTGGTACATGTATTAACATTGGCTGATTGTAATTTTCATTTGACTAAATCATATCCTATAGAAAATTTTAGACTACCAGTATACATAATAATTTTGTTAGAAAAACATTTTAAAAAACAAATAAATTAGGGTATTGCATATGAACTGAAATGAAAGAACAATAGAATTTAAAATATATTTAATTATATTATATATAAACCAAACAATAATATTTATTTATGTTTTGATAATTAATTTATCTTAAATCTTTAACAAATGAAAAAAAGAAAAGAATGAAGATCAAGAGCAATTTCAATTTATCATACATTAGATATATAAATATCATTAATATTTCTTCTTTTTTCTTTCAGCCGTATAATTCGATAAACAAAGTCCAAGAAACATTACTGTGATGTCTGATTGTCATACAGCTTACACAGTGATATCATTCAGATTTACACAGACCACGAACCAAGTCTTCTGTGTGTCAGCTATCGTGGAAAGAAGATATATTTTGTATATCAAATTAATTATTTAAATATTAAATACTCGTGCCATTTATTTAGTCTTATATTTACTATTTCCTTGAAGATTGTTCAATCTTTTAGATTTACTAAATGCTGTTCTCAGGTTAAAAAATAGACATTGTAAATTTTGTGATTTAAAAAAAGAAGAAGTGGTGTTCCACATGTTTGCTTTATTAAGGGCAAAGAATCAGACATAAAAACTATCTAGTGTATTATTCCTACAAAAAAATATTGAATGTGGAAATAGTTTTCAGCTTGTTCATTTGTTTGCATTCAGTTAAAGTTAGGTTAAAGCTTTTAAACTATGTTGGGTTTTGAATGATTAGTGGTTTTACACCACAGGTTACTTAGTTTTATTTATAGTTTCAAATACATTGCTGTAGCATGGAAAAACACCAGGTATATTTGATTTAATACAAGTTTTGTAGTGTAGGGAGAAATATATTTTATGACTGTTTTTAGTAATGAAATAGCAGTGGTGCCATTTCTTAACAATTCATCCATAACTAATTTTGGATAGATAATAAATAGATATTCCTAAATAAAACTAGATAGTACATTTTGTGTATATACATTTATAAATTCTTAACTACCACTGAATTAGTCAGTTTAACCTTATTCATAAAAAAGAGTTTTAAAATGCATATTTTGTGTTGTAATAGGAAAGTTTTTGAACTTTCCACAATAAAACTCACTAATTTCTATGCATATTTTATGGCAAGCTATGATGTACAACACATATTTTAGCTACCTCTCACTTTATAAGTCTATTTATACTTTGATATATATAACAATTATTTATGTGGATTCATATATTAAATTGGTTATCACTGGTACTGAGCTACAAGTATAAAAAATGTTTTAATATCTATGAAATACTGGTTTAATTATTGTACCTGTATTGTCAAAAATATGTACACATACTTTATACTATAGTTATTTCATCTTAATAAAATGTATAGGTATTTTCTACTTTTAAATATATACACAGGAACTATTTGCTTCAGGGCGCACTAGGTATGTTACTGCAGTTTTTCCTATCTTGTTTAACTTGTCTAAGTTTACAAGTTATTCACTGTACTACCGAACATAGCTAAATTTGTAATCTAAAGTCATAAAGGAAACCTGTAAGACAGTTTCTTGTATCAGTTTAATTTTTAACGGCAGTGTCTGATTTAACAAAATGTTGTTTTATCATGCCAGAAAACAATTGTAAGGAAGAGAAAAATTTATATTCAACGATGACACCACATAAGACAAATTTTAGACAACTTTAAAGACATGGGACCGAAATTACGAAGCCTGTTTTGGTTAAACGCACATGTTTAAGCATTGTAAATGTATATAGGTACACGCGTGTAAGATAAAAACATTCTTCGTAAATTCGACCCATGGTTTTTGACAAACATTGTCTTAGAATTTAAGATAAGAAACCCTGGTGTTTGCTAAATAGTTTCACTTTTTCATAACCTGTTGCAAATGAACATTGATGAATACATTGTGTTATGTTGTCATTCAGAGTGTTTGACAATAGTTAAGATTGAAAATGGTTATTTGGGATTCTGTTTTTATGGTGGCTTTGGTGGCTGTGTAAAGTTACCAACTGTCAGATGCCATGTAATTCTATACATAATGTTCTAATCCTACTGTAAACATCTCGGGCCAAATTTACGAAGCCTGTTTTGGTTAAACGCGAGTGTTTAAGCATTGTAAGTGAATGTAGTTACACGCGTATAAGAGAAACACTTCGTAATTTCGGCCCCTTGTGTATTTATTTGATATGCTAGTGAAAAATGTCTCAATACTGCAGTCCTTGAAATTGCCCATTTCTGTATTACAGAGGACAAATATATCTTTTTCTCTTCAGCCATGCAGAATACTGTATGTATACGTAACATAGTAAACCTGCTTTGTATATATCTATAAGCTTAGTTTAAAATTCTTCCTATTTATCCATCAGTAACTAATTAAAATTGGTGCTATTGTTTGTATTTTGTGATGTGGTCTTTATACTCATTAATAGATCACAACATGACTGCAATAAAACAATTATTTTATTATAAACTTAATTGTAAACTATGTAAAGAATTTTTGATTTGCTTGGAAACTAATATTGCTGATGTTGGGAAGTTTGTGAGTGTTGTTTGTGACAATGAAACAGGATTACTGATATTTCACATTAAATGGCAAAAATAGTGTCGAGGTTGAAAAGATGATCGAATATGCACTATTTCTGTCATATATATTTAATCATAAGAAGTAGCTAAAATGTTTTAGAAAGAAAAAGTAAAACATATTTTATCACTAAAAACAATTTAGTTTGTACATTATATAATCTGTAATCAAGTGACTGTATTTAAGCATATCCATGGTGAAGGATAAATAATACAATACTATATTTGACATAGGCATCCACTTTTTAAATGCACACTATTTTTGGCATATAGTTAAACCCATTTAAAGTGCTTTGTATATGTTACACACTTTACTACTTCTTTTTTAAGTACACTGCAATGTGTTGAATTCGTCGTTCAGGAATATGCCAGGTTTTTTTTATTAAAAAATCCTCCACTAGATTCCTACTCTACCCATACTGTTTCTTCAAGTCTGTTAAATAGTTTGAGAAACTCTTAAAATTGTTTGAGCATATTTATTGTATCAGTAAACATTAAGCTCATGACACCAGGAATTGCACATCATATACACACACGATAATAATTTAAAATGTGGTTTTGAATTGAATAAGTGTTCAGGTTTTTTTTTTTATTTCATATTGTTATTCAGCAATAAAAACAGCAACATGAGTGCTAAAATAGAAAAGAATGTTTTTTTTCATTTAAAAAAAAATGAATGCCTTTTGGCCGTTAGTTATTTCTATTGTATTATTACTATTGCATTAGTTATTTCACGAAAAATTTTAAATAAATAGTGAACATTTTCAGAATAATTTAATTTTTTAGTTTACATTCAGAATTAAAGCTTTTGCTATAGACTCGTAGCCATGTACTATTTATGGTGTTTGACATAGGTTGTGCATTTTCAAGTATTTATATACATATATATATTCAGGTGTGTATATTGTATTATACTTTATAGTTGTAATTCGCTTTCAGATACAGATTGCATTTAACTGTAAGAAATGTAGAAAGTAGTTAATATTTGTACAGTACAATGTGTAATATAATATATGGTTGTGATGAGTGATCTTGTATAGTGTGTACTACTGTTTATTTCAAACTCTGTTAGTTCCGATCCTCTACTTATGAAATTTTTAACCCTTGATTAAAGATTATTCTATAACTCCAACTGTAATTTCATGCAGTAAAAGTCTAGACTTTAACAGGGGTCAACTGTAATTCCATGCAGTAAAAGTCTAGACTTTATCAGGGGTGCACAGATTGCGTGAACAACCTTTTTGTTCGTGTGAGGGTCGTGTGAAACTGTCCTTGCGTAACCCATTTCATGTTCGCGTAAATGTTTTATATTTATATATTTTTTTCTTTCCTGTTCAGTATTGCGGCATTGCCACCTAATCTCAATTGAGATTCAACCGTCTAATTACAAACACACAAATAAAAAATATAATAAATTTCATTATTTTTAAAAAGGGTTATGCAAATGAAAAGGGTTACGCAAAACTCATTAATGGGTTATGCAGAATTTTAATTTGTGCACCCCTGCTTTAATGACAGCATCAAGACTTAGTTTAAGTCCAGACATTAAAAAAGTTTCATAAGCATGGGCACAAATGTGGGAATTGTAACGTTATGAAGTTAACATTGTTGTCCATTTGATTTAACAAAACCATTGTAAATATCGGAAGGGTCACGAGATTAAATTAGGTTGTGTTGTTATTTACATTTGTCTTCAAGTGTTTTTATTCTTCTCCATTTTATGCCAGGATAATTTTACACAAATGTTTTACGATTGTACATTTCATTGCAGTTTGTTTTCTTGATTTTAGACCACGTGCCATGTGGTTCATGTGGTTCGTCTTCATTTATTTTGTTTAGGCAGCATGAATTGTCAATCCTCATTTGTCTTTCTTCTTTCTTGATGAAAGGACTCGGTTGTGTTGTGAATGTTAAATTTGTTAACAAATGCTAATGAATTTTAAATATTTAATGCATTCCACAAGCATATTTAAATACTGTAATATTTAATTTCTAGCAATAAGATTTAATTATAAAATTAAATTTGGATAAGGTTTGTAACATTTCTTAATGTCTTTGTGCCTTTTTTCTTGATTGCAAGGTTTACTTGAGTGCCAACTCACTCCCTGTGTGTCAATAAAAACTTGATATCTGTGGAATCATAATAGAATCTCAATGTACAAGCAAGGTACTACAGCTTAACCTTGTAAAATCGTCGCAAATGGGTGAAAGATTCTCGCGGCGACGCTAAACCAAATATTCATGTAAAAAACCCCACCTAACATCCTCCATTTGATACAGACTATCATTTTATTTAGCCTATCTTAAATTATATTGAGAGTGATGTTACCTAAGGTAATTAGCAGCCTTGACTGAAGAGTGGGCTTGCTAGTTTGTTAATTCTTGCAAAGCAAGACTTTTCTGTGTAATAATGTTAACTGTTGAGAGATGTATTAAAGGCAGCATTTGTTTTGTAATATAATCTGCTCATGCAGAAGT
>JAUTWP010042873.1:0-13066 GCA_033042655.1 Cyathermia naticoides
TTTGTGATGCATTTGCTTTTCATTATGAATGTTTAAAATGAAATATATCACATATGCATCAATAGTTTGTATTTTTTTGTTTTAGAACATGTCTTATAGGAAATTCATGAATTTTTTTAATTTTTGACCTTGATGACCTTTGACCCCTTTTTTCACCCCTTAAAAGGCAAATTTTCACAAATTCACACCCCTAGCCGTTTTCAGCACCTAAAATTACTACAGAAAATGTTAGTGAACTGCTTTTCCTCAAAAATGCCTCATGCATTCACATTTTCTGAAAATATTCCTAGCCTATAATTGAAAGCGTAGGCAGTAGCTCGATGCTTTTTTATTATAATGTTGGATAAGATAATAGTTACACGAGTAAAATTATCCTAGTATTACTGACTCATTTTTATGTGACACCCACACACCTGTCCATATATGTGTGCTTGTTAATCCTGCTGTTAATTTTGCAGTATTTTACTACAAAGCCTCGGTGTGCTATTTACATCAACACTAATAGAAGAAACAGTGAAAGGCGAGCAACACAAATTGCATGGTCATCAGAACAGAAATAAAGCTGTCCAATCTCGCGGATATTGTAGTGTGACGTAGCTCTATGTTAGCGTGTTTGCTTATGTAGCCATTGGTCGTCAGATCGATCCTTCACAGTGGACCACTTTACACTTAGGTTATATTTTGTTCCCATCTGTGGTCTACAACTGTTTCATCAAAAGTTGTGGTATATGCTGTCCTGACTGTGAAAGTACATATAAAAGACCCGTACTGCTTGTCAGAAATAGTATACTATGTGTCAGCAGTAGGATTCCGAAGACCATGACTCGCAAAAACCATGTTTGAAAAAAGAGTAAAGTTTTATTTAACGACGCCACTAGAGCACATTGATTTTTATCTTATCATCGGCTATTGGGCGTCATAGTCATACATATGGTAATTTCGACACATTTCTTTTAGAGGAAACTCGCTCCCGCCAAATAAGCCACTCTTTTTTATAAGTAACAAGGGATTTTTATATGCACTTCCCATAGACAGGACATCACATTCCATAGCCTTTGAGCAGTCTTGGAGCTCTCGATGGAACGGAAAATAGCCCAAACTGCAGATGGGTCCACTGAGAAGGATCGATCCGACGACCGACCATGTTTGACAACCGCTGATTAAAATGCGTTAGGGTGTCGTTAAACACACATTCCTTTTCGCTCCGTTGATGGCTGGTAATGCAAGGAATATACCCATAACAACACGTACCAAACGTAACACATAATAAGTGTGTTTTGATCACACTGAATTATTGCATGCTTATCTGACAACATTGTCTACTATAACCACAGCAATGTCCAATGTTGCCCACAATGGAATATCATAATTTAACCTGGAGAACCAACGGCGTCAAATTTGACCCCACCTATTTTGGGACCCAGGGTAACTAAACCCATGATTGAAAAAATAAATTATCCCACTAACACCCAGAGTGCTATATTCGACCCCGCAGGTAATATTTCCAAAACTATTTTGTCTTTTTGTGTGCACAAGGATTACTTTACCAATAGGACATGCTAGAAAGTGTCTTGGGTTCTCTAGTATTAAAATTATGATGATTACTAAAACAAGTATTCCACCCTTTAACTACTCATACGTCCACATAGCGAATGCTACTTTCACCCTACGGAATTATAGTCCGTTATGTCCACAACATTGCTGACAACGCTTTGTGATCACAACAGGTTTATGTAATGTTCTTTTTTTGTAAAAATACAGATTGTATAGACAGTATTACAAGCAGCATTTAAACAGTAACTGCCACTTAATTACATGCTGACAGTTGTTTCGTGTCGTAAAACATTACACTCCAATTATGCAGAATGCAGATGTGATGATTGCACATGACACCGATGGTATGCTCTGTCAGATGTTGAACATTATAATACTTTCAGTTTTCTCAGACATAACACTTCCAAATCCACTAGAAACTGCCTCTAGACAGTAAGACGTAATGCTAATAGTTTTCAGTAGAGCTAAAGAGATTCGCCCGATTTCAAGGCAATCCAATTCTTTGACTGCATCAAATGTTGGACATCTGTTATGTTATTAACCATAGTAGACACACACACACGTCTTCTGTGTCAGGTAGGGTGTCAGGCATGGTCGGACATCGTGCCCAGGATGGCGTGCTTGAACACTTGTTAGTGAGGTAAGCACGTACATAATGTGTCCAGTCCAGCACATACACTTCTTGGTGAAGCTTATTTTTGTGCTTACGTCAAAGTAAGGTTCAAGCACGCTTTCATGGACACACGTCTCATCTTCCTGAACCGTCTATCCAGGGCAGAAAGTAATCTTAGTAGAAGAGAGGACAACCCACTGCCGCCATACTTGCGTGGCTATTGCCAGTTCTTGCAAACTGCAGTCGAGTATGCTAGATAGCGACTCACCGCGTCTCAGCGTGTATGGACATTCGCTTTGCATCGTATCGGATGTTCTTCACGGTGTGTGGCAGACCGCGAGAATGAGCAAGAACACCTCTTACCATTCACAAGCACCTGGTCAATGTTTGCAACTTGATAAACAGGCGTGCAGACAACAAGAGCGTCTGGGGTGAAAGGTTATCGGTAATATCATCGCTGCAACTTCCTCCTGACTCATCCAAAGCGTTCTCAGAAGATGTAGAGTAACATTACAGAATAAACTGTCCAGCTGTTTACACTGACAGCTTTATTGCGTTGTTACTATAGGCGGATCTAGGGGTGGGTGGGTCACCCGGGGCCCCCATAAGTTTGCGATTTTTTTTAACGTTGTTGGGAAGTTTGTGGCACTTAGGCTCATGTCATTGGTCCCACTCAATGGATTTTATGGATCCGCCACTGGTTTATCTCCACTTTACATCCATGTTCGTATAGCGGGATGTAGCTCAATCGGTAGCGTGTCCGCCATTGGAGCGGTCGGTCGTCGGATCGATCCTTCTCGGTGTGCTCATCTACAGTTTGGGATATTTTCCGATCCAACCAGTGGTCCACAACTGGTTCATCAAAGGCTGTGGAATATGCAGTCCTCTGTGGGAAACTGGATATATAAGATCCATTGCTGCTTATAGGAAAGAGTAGCCTATATAGCTGCAGCGGGTCCCCTAAATGTGTCAAAATTACTATATTAATGACGTCCAATAGCAAATGATGATAAAAATCAATGTGCTCTAGTGGCGTCGTTAAAATAAAACATTTTTTTAACTCTATTGCGTTGTTTCTATCCAGTTAATAACAACGCTCATAATATAATATGTTGCATGTGCTACCAAACACGTGCTGTATAGGCTCCTTCCAACGATTTAATTCTGGAATTATAAACACCATTTTAATTGGTATGATGTTTAAGTTTAGCTGAAGTGGATGTAGCCTCTTTGAAAAACAAAACATAATGGGGAGTGAGAATGTGTGTGTGTGATGCCATCTTGTTTTTTAAATTCGAATGTTTATGTCGTAATTTATAATCAATATGCCAATAAACATCACCAATAATTGTTCTTCTGGTGGTATTTCAGATGCAATTAATAGCTGGTGACGTTTTGTTACTGAAAAAATAAAAATGATTTAGTAGTTTTTGTGTGTGTTTTTAAGATTATAAGTAGTTGTTTTAAAAAGAAAATGTTGAATAGTTAAGCAAACTATCGTTTATAGCATGTACTAGGCATGAATGACTTTCATACTTTAAAGCATACATATCTGCAGCTGTAATGTATTCACACGTACATATTGTGACACGTTAAAACATTCTTGAAGATTCTTCCATTTCTAAATACCAATGCCATAAAATGGATAGAACAAAACATAATGTTTAACGACAGTGCACATTGCTTCATTCCTAAGAACAGGAAAATATATTCAAACTGACAACTACAAAGTGGTTTGCCAGCATTTAAAGATTTACGTCAATTTGAAAATGCAATAAAATGCTATCTTATTAACGGAGATGCTTTGAAACAGTCCGTGCATGGCATATGGGCAGTATGAGCATGCGCCAGCTGTGATCACAAAAACACATGTTGCTAGACAGAAAAGCCAATGTTTACATTTGTCATCACCTGGGCTATATTTAGCTACTTGGCTGACTCCGTAAACAAAATAATCTTAATGTTGTCACGTGCTAAAACTCATCATTGGACACTGAAAGTTCATCTTCGTATATTTGGTCGCGTTTCCAACGATCCATGGTTTATTGCTTCCTTGTGTATATTGTTTCAAATAACCACTTTGATTAAATTGAAATACCAGATCCTCAGGAAACCAGAATCCTGTCACAATCGGACAAACAATTCGGTCCCAATGTCTCCATATTATATAGTGTAAATCGAACCCCTGAAAACGGGACTTTTTCTTGGTCTGTGGGAGTCCGGTTTAAAGAGGTTTCACTGTATTAGTTTTACTTTTATTGGATTATGGTTCTGGATAGAATCCAGAAAGTCCATTGCTAATGGTTGGATGGCTACACATTAAACTGGCGGTCTTATAGACTGTCAGTGTTCATATAAAGTATTCATATTACATACTAATTTATAAAGTTCAGTGGAGCGGGTCGAGTTCTGTAAAAAAGGAAATCTCATTATGATGATTATTATTATGATGATGATGATGGTAGTGATGGTGTGGTAGTGGTGGTAATGGTGATTATGATAATAATGATGATGATGGTGGTGGTGGTATGGTGGTGGTAATCGTGATGATGATAATGATGATGGTTGTGGTGGTGATGGTGATGATGATAATGAAGATGGTGGTGGTGATGATGATGATGATGATGGTGATGATGATGATAATGGTGATGATGTTGGTGGTAGTGATGATAATGATGATGGTGGTGGTGGTTGTGATGATGATGATGGTGGCGATGGTGGTGGTGGTGATGATGATGATCGTGATGTTGGTGGTGGTTGTGATGATGATGATGATGGTGGTGGTGGTGGTGGTGGTGGTGGTGGTGGTGGTGATAATGGTTATATTGGTGGTGGTTATGATGATGATAAGACGACGATGATGATGGTGGTGGTGGCTCTGATGGTAATGATGATGATGGTGATGATGATGATGATGTTGATGATGATGATGATGATGAAGAATCACTTTTTGTGGATGTAATTATTTTCTATTCTATTTGGTTTTTAAAATGACTATATCGAACGAAATAACTGAATTACTTTAAAGAATAGATTGAGGCAAATGTATTTTAGCTAATTGAATTCAGCCCGACCACACATGCATTACGTATTGTTATTGATTTATCAAAGTTGTCAAATTAAGTAGTTTTCTTTCATCGGAACACTTCGTTTCACTGCGCGAATTGCCTGATCATTTCATTAACGACCGCAATGGCAAAGCTACTTTAGACTATGAGTGAAAATAACAAAACAGCTATTTCAAATGATAGATTCAGCTTAAAGATGTTGGAAATTAAGGATTTAAGCCTCCATTTGCTTCAAAAACATTGCTTCCGCCAGCTATTACAAATAAAAGCTTCTTAAAATGACTACAGTCCAGATTTTCGCGAAATGACGTAAAAGAAAATAGAACGGTCTCTTTGCAAGTCGTTGTTATTGGCCGACCTCTCGAGCAGTGAAGTTAATGTAATACTTTTTTCAATGAAGACTCGTGGAAATGAAAATAGTGCCTCTTTGAAGCGGCAGATCCATGCAATATCCAGCCTTGCTCGAGTGTTTGAACGACTTGTAAATTCGATAACGTCTTGGCATGGGCTTGGCGGATATGTATGGCTGGACAAGTGGGCTAGAATTGGATTCCAATCACGGATGAATTTACATGCCACTGGATGGGCGATTATTAGGAACCCGCCAAGTGCTTGTTTATACGCCGAGCAACAGTCGGAGCATGCCGACATTACGCCTTCATTACGACTTTCATCCCGCACTTTAGTCGGCTCAAAATAGAGCTCAAGATGAAAGTAAATTATGAAAGGCTGCCCGATCTTGAGTGCTGTTTGAGCGCGGTTCTTGTTGTGTGTGGGGTGTAGTAGTGTTTTCATTTAGAAACAGTCAATCTTCATTTGAGGGAGTCTAGCTTGAAATTCAACCATAAGGACATACGTTTGCCCTCATTTGAAATAGATTGTAAAGGGTTTTTGTGGGGGTGGTGTGTATGTGTGCGTACGTGTGTGTAGGTGTGGGTTTTTTTTGGGGGGTCAATATACTAGTAGATAATTCCCTCAAAATATATGTTAAAGGTTTTCCTCCTTTTTTAATCATTATATTTGGTTTATTATAATTTTTAATTAATTAATTTATTTATAGATCATCCTCAGTCTCTTTGTAAGCCTTGTCTTTCTTCCTTGCCCAACCCTCACTCTAACCTACTACCTGCTATCTCCACCTATGTTCACCTCTAATTCCACTGCTAATGATGATGTTACATGTTGCAGATGGACCCACCTGCAGTTTGGGCCATTTTCCATTCTTACCAGTGCAACACAACTGGTTCATCAAAGGCCGTGGTATGAGCTGTCCTGTCTGTGGGAGAGTGCATATAATAGCTCCCTTGCTGCTTATCAAAAAAGAGTAGCCTATGTGGCAGCAGGGGATTTCCTCTAAAAAGAAATGTGTCAAAATTACCATATGAATGACGTCCAATAGCCGTTGATGAGATAAAAATCAATGTGCTCCAGTGGCGTCGTTAAACAAAACCTTACTTTCACTTTACATGTTGCAGAAACATAAACGTAGCCTACAATTACGTGTGTAAGGTCTGACAACATTTATGTGGCGCTTCTCGTATTACAAAAACTTAAAATGATTTAACCTCATCGTGACACTTCTGATAATGAAGGAATACACTGTCATGCTAAAAGCATCTTTGTTACAAAAACCGACCTGTAAAAAAGTGATTCTGAATCAGTCTCTACGCTAAATAGATGTGAGAGATTTGTCATCTCTAGACACACTCGATTACAATGATAGTGAACAATCGTAGTTGCTTAAAGATTTTCTTTCATCCTTGCGGAATCACATCCCCTGAGACTAAATGTAGATTATGATTCTGCCTCGCGCTGCGGTTTGAAATGTCTCTAACTGACAGCGAGATTACGTAAAAAGGATTTTTATTGAAATGTTTCATTGGAAAGGGAAAGTCGCCAACGGTGCCGTGTTAAATTTAGTTGTAGGGATGAAGTAAGACGGGAATATCGATGTGCGTTTCACTGTCTTTATCCTCAAGCAGAGAGAACGTCTGTGATAACAGCATGACAGCAGAACAGTTTCCTCTTGATTTACATGCAATGCTTATAACAGAACGTGCTTTATGACTTTTAGATATTTGTTTTTCATAGATTCAAATAAAATGCATTCATTCATTTACGCATTGATTGGTTCATCATTCTTCAATAATTAATACAGTGGACTCTGTCTAAACCACACCGCCACTAAACCGGAATCCTGTCAAAACCGGACAAACAATTGGGTCCCAATGTGTCCATTTAGTGTAAATCTAAATTCTTAAAACCGGAAACCTGGGAAACCTCTGAGAGCCAGGCATTTTACTTGGTCCAGTGGGTGTCCGGTATAAAGAGGTTTTACTGTAGTACGTTTGTGTATTCATTCGTGCATACATTCATTCATTATTTTAATTGCATATTATTAACCGTTTAAATCAACGTGACTTTAGAACCACATTTGTATGTCTATTTTCATTAAAAGCCGTAATTTTTTAGTCAATTCATTGATTAATGTACATATAACTGTCTAATATTATCGTTTGAACACTTCACTTTTAGAACTGCCTATAACTTTGTTTATTTTGTGTATTTTCAACGTTTAGAACTGACTATAACTGTCTATTTTTCACTTTTAGAACTGACTATAACTTTGTCTATTTTGTGTATTTTTAGAACTGACTATAACTGTCTACTTTGTGTATTGTTAACTTTTAGAACTGACTATAACTGTATTTTTAGAACTGACTATAACTTTTTCTATTTGTGTATTTTTAGAACTGACTATAACTTTGTCTATTTTGTGTATTTTTAGAACTGACTATAACTGTCTTTTTGTGTATTTTCAACTTTTAGAACTGACTATAACTGTATTTTTAGAACTGACTATAACTTTGTCTATTTGTGTAATTTTTGAACTGATTATAACATTGTGTATTGTGTGTTGACTTGGAACTAACTTTGTGTATTTTGTGTATTTTCAGCAAAAAGCCGTCAAGCAGTCATTATGTGGGTCACTCCGCCGTGACGCTCACTGGAAGTGCCTTATCCTCACCGCGCTCATCTACGGCTGCCTCGGCGCCATCGCCTGGTGCCGCCTCACCGTCGTCAACAGACAGATCGTCGAGTACTACATCACCGTCACACAGCTCGACCGCACGAACCCCTGCAACGACGGCTACATCTATATCCCCGTGGCCTTCGTTATCATGTTGTACTTGGTGTACCTCGTAGAATGCTGGCACAGTCACACCCGCATCGAGCTTCAGTACAAGGTGGACGTGAACTCTGTATACGACAGAATCGCTGTAATGAAGGAAGCGCTGCCCATCATCTGGTGGAAGGCGATCTGCTATCATTATGTTCGACGGACTCGACAGGTGACGAGGTATCGCAATGGTGACGCCTTCACGTCCAGTCAGATTTACTACGAGAGGGTCAATTCTTGTACTGCAGGATCCGCGTTCAATTTCTCCAGCTGTGGCATCAAAGATAAGTCAAGGACTCTCTGTTCCTTGGATAACTACCCAGCGACTAAGATACGATTCACCAAGGGTTTCTCATTCCTGACAATCGAAGCAGAGTGTGAGTTTGAGGATCAGCGTGCTCAGTTCTTCCAAGAGTACGAGACTCGGGATGATTACATGGAGGGAAGAGAAGGAATGGACCTGCTGAACGTTAACTTCAAGGAGTATATGATTGCCTTTGCCGACCCAGATCACTTGCCGTGGTACGTCTCCAACGTCATATTCTGGCTGGCATCCTTCCTACTCCTCTCGTGGCCTTTACGTGTGATTATAGAATACAAAACTGCTCATCTTCACTACCACGTGCATAAGTGCTTTGGAACAAACTATGTCAATATGACTAGCAGTACAAACGCCAATACCTATGTCGTACCGCCTGCAGCAATATCCCGCGCTAGCACCATGAACAGTACGGACTTCGAGATGAACATCCGCAACAATAATATACTGGTTCCCAGTTATTCCGAGGCGCTGTTGTTTGATCCCACCATTCAGCGGTACACTCCTGATGCAAACGGTTTCATTACCACCAGGGTTCCGCCTCGCAGCGTGACGTTCTCGGCTCTTACGCCATCAAACAGTGCCGGATTCATCAGAGCCTTCTTCTCGCGAGATTTTCTATCAAACATGAGATTTCGTTCGTACAACAGCTGCACTGCTATAGGCACCGACGACAGGGACGCTCTGACGGGAAACAACGACGCAGAATTCACGCGCAGTGGCTCTATTCGTCGTAAGCAGAAACAGAAAAAACAAAAGCGCCCTACCAGTACTATACACCTCAATACTTTTACAAGGGCTGTAACTGTGCTAACTTCGCCGGACAGAACGGAGGAACGTATAGTAAACTTCTACCCGTCGTCGCTACCCGCCGTAACCATTCGGCCAGAAAATAGACGACACGTGCAACCTTTCAGTGCGAGTTTTAACCACACCTACATGTCCCGTTCGCAGAGCATTACAAGTCCGGAGACGCCGAGCGATCATATAGTATTCCAACTTGGAGAGCAACCGGAACGGGAAGATGTACATACGTCAGGAAGTGACGTCACGCAACCACCAGCCTATGAGGAGGCACTCAATATGCAAACCCTACTGACTGAAACAGCAGACGTGAATAATACGAATCATAATGAGCAATTGACCAATGAAAATCAAAGTTTGTTGTCACCTGACTCGGCTCGGCGGTATTATCGTACTATTGAGTGTATGGAAACGTCGTTGTGACGTAGTTTTTGAATTAGTGACGTGTAGCAGTGGGACGATTTATTAATGGAATTTTTCCGTCGATTTATTGTAGCTCCTAATAATCATTTGTCACACAACTAAACATTTTAATTACCACGTGCTTTCATTTTGAATATATTAATGCCGTTAAATGTTTTAAATTTGTATGAAGTACCTTTTAAATAACAAGGATGTATTCGTAGTTTAGTGTTTTTGTTATTTATTTCTGTGACATATGAGCAATATTCTCTTTGAACGGAATCAAATCGTTTTAGAGTGGTTTTAAAGGAATTGAAACTGAAGAAATATGTGCTCTAACATGACGCTTCTTTTAAACAGCGCGATATATGCAATTACAAAATACAGTCGAATTGTTTAAATATTATCCACGTTGCAAGAACATCTACATGAATCAGGACTAAAAAATTGGGTGCCGCGTGCAACTTATTCAAAACACTGGGCAACAAAAATCAATATTTCACCTATTAGAACATAATATCCCACCAAAACTATTTTTTAAAAAAGGTTGTTTAAACACGCATTGAACAATGGTATGATCCCCTAAAGAGAGTGAACAGTTTATGATACTCTCGGAATGCTTTAATTCCAACACACCTAAACCACAAGCACCATAGATACGCACATGGGCAATTATCAAAATTGGCTGGGCAGCCTCATCTTCTTCTGCGTTCCTACTGCCATGCTCAGACTTACAATCTTGTTCTCACCAGTAAGTCCGCTGTCCGTTGAATAGACGTTGTTGGTCTGCAAAGTTTCTGATTTAGGTCCACTGAATATGGCCAGGGGAACCAGAAATCAGGAAACTGAAAGGACAACCAGGCTCAATAAAAAAGACACTTTCAAGCCCTATGAATATATTTAAAGAAGTGTCCATAAATGTTGATGTTTTAACAATCCTGACAATGTTACTCCTAGTTAAACCTAAGTCAAGTATAAAAGGTTTATCGTCTATGTACATTCAGAACAAGCTGTTATAGTAGACGCTCATCTTGGGCCCATGACCTTTGTAATTTCTGTGGTCTTTTCGATAAGTAGCAAGGGATATTTTATTTTCTCTTTCCCACAGACAGGACAACACATACAACGGCCTTTGATGAACCAGTTCTGGAGCACTGGTTGGATCGAAAAATAGCCTAAACTGCAGGTGTGTCCACTGAGAAGGATCTATCCATCGACAGACCGCTCTAGCGGAGGGCACGCTACCGACTGAGCTACATTCCGCTAAATATACGACATATCAAAACAATATTTTCTGGATTAAGGTTGATTTTTCACATATTGTAGATTTGATGAGAACCCTGACATGACAGTAAAGGTTGGGTATGTGTATTAATGGAGGAAAGCAAAATTTCAAAAGTGTTGTCTCAGATTTACACATGATCCAAGTTTGTTCCCGTTTATTTGAAACTAATACATTTTTAAGAAACCGCAATGTTTTAATTTGTCATTTATAAATCCCAATAACTGATGAGTTGTATGATGAATCTTTGAGATCTCGGTCTAACTATAATTGTGATTAACAACAATTGTGCATTATCAGAGTTTTATCACCATGGTAATGATGGCGAGTTGTACACGACCATCTGGTGGATATTTTAGAGTTTAGCACTCTCCTTGAACTTCATAGTGTACAGGGAGCGGGATGTAGCTACATTACTATACTCAACCAAGAAAGTATTGCAGTTCCCAGTAAATCGTCTTCAAACCTTATATTATTTGTCTAAAACCAGTCAAATTAAGTTAATTAAGTAAAATGGATGATTTGAAAAGCCTGGAAGTAAATTGGGATTCATCTGTGAACAAGACTTCATTCCACTGTCTAATACGCCACTGCTGATGAATCATGGCCCACCTCAAATGTTCTGCGACATGACGTCGTGTTAATGGAACCCCTACTACAGGTGACAAGCTCTTAAACCAGTACATGTATTATGGAGTTGATTACGAATGGTTTGAGGGTGAACCATTGCGCCAGGAACCAGTCGTAAGTCGGCTACCAACTTGGGAGCACCTTGGAATCTGCGGTGGCATGATGACATCACTAAATACCAGTCATCTCTTTGCATTGTCGCACGTGGCCAACCAGAGCGAGATCTGTTTTTTACTGCTCCAGTTTGTTGCAAACGATTCCGTAGATGAAATAATGTCGTCTGGTGGACATTAAAGTGACGAGCAACATGCCTAACACTTTGACTAGCATTAAGTCTACCAATGGCCTCATGGCATTGGTTTTTGGACATTGAGTCCCATGACAATTTTCCCATAATTTATTTTCGTTTCACATTAGATACAGGTCTACCAGTTGAAAATCAAAGCTTATGGTTAATCATTGCACATGATTTTTATGTTGTGTGCGCAAAGACAGGAAGTGGAACATTTTACAGAAAAAAAAGATTGACAATCAAACAGTATACTGGATTAAACACAGTGAATATTTGCATTTCTTTAAAAATGGCAAAATGTATGCATTGTTCTCAAAAATGCAATACTGCAATACTTTTTTTGTTGAGTATATATACGGTGTACACATATTCCCATACATACATGTATACACACACACACACACACACATATATATAAAGTAAAAGAAAAAAAATGCAATGGCAAAAACTGCTTGTCATTTGGGAAACTGACAATATATATCTGAGATGTCATGGATGGCACCTATTAATAAAGTGAACAGAAGGTGTATAATATGTCTAGCACCTGTGCATTGTTAACATTTTCAGTTCTGAATAGGCTGATTTCATGATATTTTCTTTTTTACCGTCCTATCATGGTACTTAATCAGAGGGATAAAGAAATGATTGCGAAATTCGCTGTTGCTTCCTCCGTTTTGGTGGCATGTATAATGTGATGGTGGATTATGGCGGGTAGGATAACAATGTTTTATTAAACAACGTCACTGGAGAACATTGGCTGTTTAATCATCGGCTATTGAACGTCAGAAACGTATGTGTATATGTATGTGTGTATATTTGTGTATGTGTATATGTGTGTATGTGTATATGTGTGTACGTGTATATGCCTGTGTGTATGTTTGTACGTGTGTGTACGTGTATATGCGCGCGAGTGTGTTTGTC
>JAUTWP010042984.1:0-13065 GCA_033042655.1 Cyathermia naticoides
GTGGACCACTGGTTGGAACGGAAAATAGCCCAAACTGCAGCTGGGTCCACTGAGAAGGATCGATCTGACGACCGACCACTTCAAAGGCGGGCACGCTATCGACTGAGCTACATCCCGTTCCTAAAGTTAGAAAATGGGGATGACTAAATAAAGTAAGGTCAGACTATTTATATAAAAAAATTAATTATTTCAAGGTCCTGTCATACTCATAAAGAAGAAGACATTCGGATACGGTTTTTGTCATATAATTTTTTTAATTTTATGCATCCCGGCATCAAGTGTACCAAGTGAGCGTGTGTTTAGCACTGCTGAGGATCCGGTGACTGCACATAGAGCTACACTTTCCTCTGAAAATGTTGATATTCTAGTGTTTATTAAAAATAATGTGATTCTGGACATAATAAGACACAGCAATGAATAAATCTGTTTTTACTTTTAAAACCTAATAAATAAATTCTACAAAGCCTTTTCATTTATGTATTCGTGGACGTGAATACATGTATATATATATATATATATTCGTATTCACCACCACATGTATTCATCACACTACTAGTTATCAGTTTTGTTAAATTATAATTATACCATTTGTAAAATATATATATATATATATATGCATTATGATAGCACTCACTGGATTGTTGGTGGGCTCTTAAGATTTGACACTTTAATTTTTCAAACTAAAACGGAAATCAAAATATAAATACAAACCACATGAGGAGAAAATCGTCTCTCAAATTCTTTCCTGTTCACGATTGCACCTTCTCCTGGAGCACTGGTGTAGCCAAACTGAAAAAAAGTAATGTTTGGTTAATGATGTCCATGATTTTAGTGTAATAACAAAATCTGCTACCACCACATAGGGTACTCTTCCAATAAACTATGGATCTTTTAAATCCTCTTTCTGACTGAGGAGAGTACATACCACAACCTTTGATGAACCAGTGCATTATTTAAACCAAATTTTTTAACTTTGTTTCATGTCTTCATTCCACCATCAAATTTAATCATTTTCATTTAGTAAAAATATTAATATGAACCTTCTGAATACTGAAGGTGAGACATTTTAAGTTCATTTTTTTACTCAAATTATAAATAGAATCTTATTTGTACTACTTAGACCATCAGCTATTTTAGATATTAATAATGAAATTTAATTAATAGTACATTATTCTAAACAAAACTGTCAAGGGGGGGGCGGTCAGAGTTCTTGGCACCATGACAAATACATTTATCATTGATATTATCTTCTGCCAGGTTATTATTAAAAACACATTTATGTTTACAAACATCAAGTGACTTTAGTAAAGTAAATAATGTTGTTACTTTGCTTTGTTCAATATGATGAAACTTTTATGTATTTCCATTAATCACTCAATATTGTAGACATCATTTCATTGGAAAATTAAAATCTATCTAAATACTTTTTTTTACTACTTAAATTATAAAAGTTAAGTACTTAGAAAATGATTAAGATAAATTATCATTTTTCATAACCAATATTAAAATTCTGTAACTCTCGAGAATTTCCATGACCCATACAAATCCGGCATTCAAAAAACCCTACTAAAAACAAAACTCATTTCAAATGGTTGGCAGCACCAGCAACTCTGCATACCTGTTTTTCCTTTGCAGCATCTGTAGGCAAGTAAGAGACTTGAGCAGCAGTGAAGTTGAAATAGCCAGATTTAGTCGGCTGCAGAATTATAGCATGAGTCACATTGGTGTTTCTAGTTTATGTTAAGGAGAATCGATTGTAAACATCACATTCTAAACATTGCCCCGACATAACATTAAAAATTACCATTTACAGATCACAAATGATCTTTTAGCTACAAATATGATCTTACAATACACTCGTACAAGTTTAAAAGACTTTAGTACATGAAATTCATTACACATGCAATTAGAATTATAAGGTGTTAAAATACAGGTGGCCTGTATACTGGGGGCAATAAATGTGACCTAAAATTAGTCACATGGAATAAACATTAATTGAAGGATACTGAGGAATCTGGGTCCACGACACTTTAGCACTTCCTTGCACTAATTCAAAATCTGCTTCTGGGAAGCTATCATCTGCTAGCTGAACATCAAAGGCAGCACTAGAAAAGTAAAGTTTGTTTTATTTAACCACTAGAACACCATACAGGTTATTCTATCTGATAAGCAGCAAATGGTCTTTCATATGCACTTTCTCATACAGGACAGCATATACCACGGCCTTTGATGAACCAGTTATGGACCACTGGTTGGAACTGAACATAGCCCAAAGTCCAAATGGGTCCACTGAGAAGCACTAGAAAAGAGAAAATAAAAATTACAATACATACATAAACATTAAAGTCTAAATTTGTGACAGTAAAACCACTGATATACAGCCGCAAATCGGAAAACACAGTACTTGAATTATCCCCTAAATAGCTAATGTATACTCAACCAAAAAAGTTAAGCGAATGTTACAATATTTGCACACTGATTTTTATTCATTTACATCAATTAAATTAAATTTGAAATATCAATTATATGCTTAACAATATAAAAACCTAACACGTGATCATACATAATGATAATAGCATTATTTATAAGATGAGTAGATCCATTCTTTATGGAGGATTCAAAATAAATGTTTGCTAAACTTTTTTGGTTGAGTATACTGTTTTCAATTTCTGTTGTTGATTGTGATGTATTTTGTCGAATTTTCCTTAGATTTTGTGGTCAATAACAACACAAAAACCAGCTGGCATATCGAGGGTATTATGCAAAAACCAGCTAAGTGCAAGTGTTAGCGAAATTGAGTTATTGGTACTGCTGGGTGAAGAAAGGGTTAATTTACATTGTCTCAAAATCTCATAATGATACTCCTACTAATTAGATCACAGTTAATTAGAATCAAAACCAGTTAGTATTACCTTAGCATACAGAGCAAAAACTCTAAACCTCATTTTCTCAAATTAGGAAAAATCTGTAATAATCATTAAACACTATGTCTAAGACATAAAGCACAAGATATGATAATACATACAATGGCTTGTGTGCAATTGTGGAGCACTGTATGGGATGGAGGAAAACCACTGTATGGGATGGGGGAAAAACAATCATAGAATATGGTCAACCGAGGAGGCTAAATCCATCAATGTAACAACAATCAGTTAAATTTATATTTACGATTGAACAAAGAACAGGTCTGAATTTTTAATGGATGTATAAAGAACACACACCTTCATTAAATGTTGTAAAATAACTGAATCTGTTGGTAGTTGTAGCAATGGCTTTTGAAACGCCATGTTGATAAAAGAGCCGAGTTTCAACCAGAACCCTGCTGTATGATGCTCCTCGTTTGTCTTCACCCAGGCAATATCAATAGCAGTGATAAGTTCATCATGCTGAATATCACATCTCAGTAACTGCAAAATAAAATTTTAAAACTAGACAACAAAGTAAAGTTTGTCTTATTTAACGATGCCACTGGAGCACATTGAATTTTATTTTATCAGTGGCTATTTGATGTCATTCATATGGTCATTTTGACACATTTCTTTTAGAGAAAATATGCTGCCGCCACATAGATTACTCATTTCAATAAGCAGCAAGGGATCTTTTATATTCGCTTTTTCATAAAGGACATCACATACCACAGCCTTTGATGAACCAGTCATGGAGTACTGTTTGGAACGTAAAATAGCCCAAACTGCAGAGGGGTCCACTGAGAAGAATCAATCCTGTAAATACTGAACCAAATCATTGTTTAATATTTACTATTGCAGATGTGATACATTGAGGAAAATGCAGTGTAGAACTTACTTGAGGTAACAAAAGACCTAGGCAATCTATGACAGGTAAGTCAGACTCCCAGGATCCGGTGTCAAAAGCTTCAAGACATTTGTAGAACTTACTTGAGGTAATAAAAGACCTAGGCAATCTATGACAGGTAAGTCAGACTCCCAGGATCTGGTGTCAAAAGCTTCAAGACATTTGTAGAACTTACTTGAGGTAATAAAAGACCTAGGCAGTCTATGACAGGTAAGTCAGACTCCCAGGATCCGGTGTCAAAAGCTTCTAGACATTTGTAGAACTTACTTGAGGTAATAAAAGACCTAGGCAATCTATGACAGGTAAGTCAGACTCCCAGGATCCGGTGTCAAAAGCTTCTAGACATTTGTAGAACAGAGACTGGGCAGGAATATTGTCAGATGTCTTCAACCAGAAGTGAATCAGTTGCCACTGAGAAGTCATAAAGTGAGACACAACCTTTCCCCACTTTTCTTTTCTCTGACCATTTTCATCACTGTAAATTGTAATTTAAATAAAATGTTAGCACAAAAATAAAGAGAGAAACAGCTGTTGAAAGTGTTACAAAAATAAAGAGAGAAAAACAGAAATTGAAAGTGTTACAAAAATAAAGAGAGAAAAACAGCAATTGAAAGTTTTACAAAAATAAAGAGAGAAAAACAGCGATTGTAAGTGTTACAAAAATAAAGAGAGAAAACAGCAATTGTAAGTGTTACAAAATAGAGAAAAACAGCAATTGAAAGTGTTACAAAAATAAAGAGAGAAAAACAGCAATTGAAAGTTTTACAAAAATAAAGAGAGAAAAACAGCAATTGTGTTACAAAAATAAAGAGAGAGAAACAGCAATTGTAAGTGTTACAAAAGTAAAGAGAGAAAAACAGCAATTGAAAGTGTTACAAAATAACTGTATATAATTATATTCTTCAAATTAACTTTAGGACCACATATATAAAAGTGTATAATTATTTAAATGACAACAATTATGTCAAAATGTTTTGTGGTTTGCAATAACTTTAAACTTGCCTATAGATGCATGTAGTAAATGCTAATATAGTAGTTATAATTGCACGAAATTCATGAATGCCACATTTACAAAACTAAAATGAGTATTTTATGAAAATATGAAAAGGTTCATAAATTATTTTGAAGAGTATGTAAAATCTTTATTTTTTTCATAAATGTTATGAATGAAACTTTATAAACACTTTTCAGTATTTTATTCACCATTAGCTATACAAAATTTGTTAAGTTATTAACAGTAGGAACATAAGTGTACATTTAGAATGTCAATAAGATCAATACAATTATGGTTAAATGAAACAAAGGAAATGGGAATTAAATAGAGGATATCAAATGATCTTCCATGTATTATCAAGTTTAAGGGTTTTTTGTCACAAGCTTTAGCGAGTAACAAAAGAAACTCATTTTATGAAGGAAATTCTGAGGCAATGACTAACATATGAAAACACATGACTAACATAATTATGATAAAACAATATTGTGATTAGTAACAAAATACAACAGGATCATAACCTACTCGATAACCACGCCTTTGGTGAAAGAATGATCAAGTTTCATGTTTGCAGCATAGTTGCATACACATGTAGCTACAGACCGCAAGCTTCTATCATCTCCAGTATCTACCAACATAGAGATGGTGGATAAAACACCAACAGCTCCCACTTGTAGCATCTGATGGTGTAACGTCTTCTGAAACGAGAAAGTAAAATACATGTACAATGGACTCTGTGTAAACCAGACACCCATGGGACCAAGTAAAATATCAAGTATTCAGAGGTGTCCAGTTTTCAGGGAATATATTTATTCTAAATGGACACATTGGGACCAAATCGTTTATCAGTTTAGAGGGGATTCCAGTTTAGATGAGTTTTATAGTATATCAATCCTAGAGAATTTTAGTTCAAACATCAAAACATATCAAGGGATTTAACTCCAAACATACTGGCAGTCAGAGAAACACAGCACCAACATTCTTTGTTTGTTTGTATTTTGGAGATTTTCAAGAATTCTGCTACCGAACAATAACATGCTTTAGCATGTGCAAAAAATACAATTTGATTTGACCTTCCATCTAGTTGCATTCATTCAACCCTATATTTTAGACCACATCTCCACAAAAAATGACAAATAAACGATTGTTGCATTTCTTATGACTGTCAGTATATTTAGACTAAAAATAAGATATCTTATTGGAATGTAAAGTTTGTTTCTTTTGTTTAACGACATGGTGTATTCCAAAGGCATGCAAATTTAACTACATGTATGCAGACATCCACCATAAAAAAATAAAATATAAAAAAAACAGAAAGTAAAAATAATACACTATATGTAGTATATTCTAGATATTCAAATTTATAAATTTTATTGAGTTAAGCAATGTATAATTCAAAGTGAACAATGTACTCAAAACAAAAGCTTTATTATTGCACAAAACAGCATCAGTTTGGTTCAGCTAGTATTAATAGTCTATATGAATTAATGAATGAAGTGAAAAGTTACTTGAGGAATGTTGTCGACAACTTGCAGAGTTCTAATACATCTTGTAGATAGCTCCATGACAGATTCTAAATATGATGCATCTCTCGGACTTGTGTACTTGGGGCACATTTTTATTACATCAGTGTATAGATTGATCAGAGAAAGATCAGAAAGCTAAAAAACAAACAAAATTATTATAATGTGAAAACCATTTAATGCACAATTTAAATTTCTTCATAGCATACAAAAAAAGTAAAGTAATGTTTGTTTTATTTAATGACGCCACTGGAGCACATTGATTTTTATCATCATTGGCTATTGGACGTCATTCATATGGTAATTTTTGACACATTTCTTAGAGAAAACCTTCTGCCGCCACATAGGCTACTCTTTCCAGTAAAGCAGAAAGGGATCTTTTATATGCACTTTCCCACATATCATACCACAGCCTTTGATGAACCAGTTGTGGAGCACTGATTGGAACAGAAAATAGCCAAAACTGCAGATGGGTCCACTGAGAAGGATGGATCCGATGACAAACCGCTTTAAAGGTAGGCACACTACTGACTGAACTACATCCCACTCCTTCTTTTCAATTAAAGACTTACGCAATTTAACCAGAGGTGCCTAGCATCACGATGAGATAACAACTCAAAAAGTGACATTGACCATTATTTTAGCAAGATGACAATATGTAGCAGTGGTATTTTCTAGGAATCCATTGGTAAATTACCCCTGAAATGTCATTGTTAACTCTTGATGCAATATACTCATACAGTTGCTTCTGACATGAGGCAAAAGCATGTTGAATATTTCTGTCAACAGGACTGTCACAAACTGAAAAAAAAAAAAATCTTATTCAAAAATAAAACCTGAATTTTAAGAGGCAACAATTTAAAACATATTTTAAAACAAAACAGAAACAATCCAAATAAAATAAAGTATTTATAACATTTAACACATGGTCTTTAGAATAAATAGGCTGACTCCACATAAATACCAGTACAGTGAAACCTCTCTAAACCGGACACCCAAGGATCAAGAAAATGTCTGGTTTATAGAGGTTGCCGGTTTTCAGAGGTTAGAGTTGCATTTAAATAGACACATTCTTACCCAATTGTTTGTCCGGTTTTGACAGGATTCCGGTTTCTTGGGTGTCCGGTTTAGACAGAGTCCACTGTACTATTCTTTTTCATAAGCAGCAAGGTGTCTTATATAAGCATCATTCATATGGTCGTTTTAACACATTTCTTTTAGGCTACTCTTTTCAATAAACAGCAAGGGATCTTTTATATGCACTTTCTCACAGATAGGACAGCACATACCAAAGCCTTTCACGAACCAGTTGTGGAGCACTTGTTGGAATGAAAAATAGCCCAAACTGCAGGTGGGTCCACTGAGAAGGATCGATCTGACGATGGACCACTTCAAAGGCGGGCACGCTACCAACAGCTACATCCCGCTCTCCTGCTTAATACAGGTTACACTGAGGTAAATTAAACGACTTAGGAGAAAATAAGTGACATTTGAAAACAGGTGGCTACTTAATGCAGGTTATATTATAGTAAATTAGCTGATTTTGGAGAAAATAAAGAAGACATTTGAAGACAGATGGCTACTTAATGCAGGTTATATTATAGTAAATTAGCTGATTTTGGAGAAAATAAAGAAGACATTTGAAGACAAGTGGCTACTTAATGCAGGTGACTGCTTGAGCAGGTTTGATTGTATCTGCATAAAATTAACTTAAAATAATAAACTTCAATCATTACCTTTTCCTTGTTGAGTTGAAACAGCAGCTAGGAGATAGATTGCTTTGTCTGCTTTCAACTTTGGCATATATGCATGAGAATTAACAGAGTTAATAATATCAGTGACGAGATGCATGATGTCATCAAACTCCACGTCTTTAGAATCCATTTTGTTTCCAAGGAGACCAGCGTCTGCTGCCAGTAATAGCAGACATGAAATCTGTTCAACTTTGATTCTATCAGCCAGGTTGAATTCAGCATCTGAAAAATATAATAGCAATGAGACTGTTTCATTGATATATGTCACTGATAGGAGTCATACAGAATTTTATTTACCAATTTTTTTAACATTTTAAAAATAATTAATCTGAAATTTTAGGTTACACAATTGAAAAAAATCCCTGCAGTAGTATGTTCACCTTTCTTTACTTGTAGATATTCATGAACCATGGACAGTGCCGTCTGCTGTACATACTGCCTTGACCAATGTGTTGTCTTCTCCAGCCAATCAACCGTCTTCTTCCATTGAGTTGTCCCCCTTTGTAAAGAGAGGTCTTGATCAAATTTAGATATCACATCAATGAAATCCTCTAAGCTCACTTTGCTCTTGAAAAAAATAAAAATAAAGGACAAATATTTATAAATCTTTATGACATAAAAATAAAGTTTCCATTAAAATAAGAGATTGCAAAACAAGATGTTTGACCTCTCCACAGTTACTAAATTAACAATGAAATTATTTTTCAACTCCCAGCTTTTTTTCAAAACAATTTATGGCCAATCTAACATGAATCCACAACATTTTTCCATTAGTAGTAATGTATTTTTTTATATTCATCATCTCACAGACAGGACAACACATACCACAGCATTTTTTCAGTTGTGAACCACTGTTTGGGACAGAAAAATAACAATTGAGGTGGTTCGATCAGGTGAGCACTCTACCAATTGAGCTAGATTGAATGTTCAGTAATGAATAAAGATCACAATAAAATTTAATCTGATAAGAGTAACAAAATAAATATTTGACCAACAATTTAGATGACAGCAATAATTTGTGAGAAACAATGTTTTCATTATAGACACAATTAAAACACATAAGCTGACACTGTCACCAAAGTAGTGTGTGTGGCTTGTCTTTCATATAATACCTGATCAATTAGGTTAGTCAATGTCTGGATAAGAAAACATTGTACAGCACCCTTTGAATGCGGTTCCATTGTAGTGAGTCGAGACACGACGATATCCCTGAAAACAACAAAAACAGTACAAGTCTAAGAAAAAATAGTTTGTAAAGTAAAGTTTGTTATATTTTAAAGTTTGTTATATTTAATGATGCCACTAGAGCACATTGTTTTTCAATCATTTGCTATTGGACATTACACATATGGTCATTCTGACAGTTTTTTTTAAGGAAACTTATTGCCACCACATAGGCTACTCTTTCTGATAAGTAGCAAGGGGTCTTTTATATGCTCTTTCCTACAGAAAGTAGAGCATATACCATGGCTTTTGATTATCCAGTTGTGGTCCACTAGTTGGAACAGAAAATATCCCAAACTACAAATCGGTCCAATTAGAAAGTAATTTGTAAAGATGCTAAAATAAAAAGAGTAAAGTTTGTTTTGTTTAACGATGCCACTGGAGCACATTGATTTTATCTTATCATCGGCTAGTGGACATTTGGTCATTTTGACATATTTCTTTTTTAGAGGAAACCTGCTGCTGCTACATGGGCTACTCTTTCCGAAAAGCAGAAAAGGATCTTTTATATCTCAGACATACCACGACCTTTGATGAACCAGTTGTGGAGCACTTATTACAATGGAAAATAGCCAAAACTGCCAAAAAGAATCGATCCGACAACCATACACTTCAAAGGTGGGCATGCTACCAGCTGAGCTACATCCCGTTCCTTAATACCAAAATCAAATTTCTATGATTATCAGTATTACCTGGGTTGAAATACTGACAACAAAGGAACATTACTCACTTAATACAAAAAATGGCTTCTTTGTCCAGCAAAGAGGATTGTGGGATATGAGACCAGCCCTGACTGAAGAACATTATGGGAACACAACTCCACGAGGATGACATGATTGTTTTAAAGACTTGCTTCAGGAAATGCACTGAAAAACACAAACATTTCATTGTTAAATATTACAAAAAGTTTTTCTGTGAATGCCAATCAATTATTACAAGTACATATTACTTAAAACTAAATAAATTAAACAATATTGAAGGAATTATCTAATGAATAAAAATACAAATTTATTAACAATTATTTTGATATATACGCGGTAAACAAATATAATACTGGGTTTCTTTTTTAATTATTACATTTGAAGAGTTCAGATGCAAAACCCAGTAAATGTCAAAATCATGAAGATGCAATTGGGGATGCAAGTTTTCTTTGTCTAGTACCCGATGATAAAATCAATTTCTTTTCAAAGCCCGGTAAAACCCATTTTAAATCCAACCCAAAATACGGTTTCTTTGCAGAATCCCATAAGCGCCAATGGTGTTTTGATGCAAAACCACGTATGTTGTAGAGAGCCAATCATAGACGCGCATCGACGTGACGTACAATAATAATTATTATGGCGTCGGCCATGTGTGAATGTTTTTACGCTGATTTAAAAAAATAATATGTGTTAAGTATGGAAAACTTTGATAAAATGGATGAGCCTGTGATTACTTCACCGACAGGAAAACGTAAGCAACGTCGGCCACGCGATTCCGCGTGTTTCAGGTCCAAAGCAGCAAGGTACAGTGTTGAAAGATTG
Organism: Cyathermia naticoides; assembly: GCA_033042655.1. Lineage (NCBI taxonomy): Eukaryota > Metazoa > Mollusca > Gastropoda > Neomphalida > Neomphalidae > Cyathermia > Cyathermia naticoides. The sequence goes on from JAUTWP010042984.1 coordinate 10,829, forward strand.
ATTCCCCGTGTGACATGCACACATAACAGTGCTCTCTGTACTGCCGGAACATTTGACAGAATGACATTTTTAATTCAATGTTCACCTTTATAATGTTTCCGACTGTTTATTCCTTAGGACTAGTATCCGTAGATGGACTTACCAGGTTTTGCAAACAAACATGTGGACTTACTGGGATTTGTAGCCAAACACCAAAAAAAAATATTACTGTTTTTTAATTTTTGAAATTTTGATATTTTGTTCAGTACTCCATAACCATTTCATTACAGCAAAAGTGAAATTAGTGAAACTTAAGTTACTGTCAGGTAAAAAACCTTATTTTAAAATGAAAGAGGTCAGATGGACTTACTGGGTTTTGCATCTGAACCCTTCATTTGTAGAATTATAATTATAAAAAAAATGTTTAAAGACAGTTAAAAAGAAATATATGCTAAAATGCTAAATTATCATTATTATATGGATATAATGCAAATTGTAAAAGTTACATGACATTTGAATATTTGTTGGTTTAAAAATTGAGGTAAAATTAAAATTTTACTTAGTTCCAATTTAATTAATCTGAATTATTAATTGTATAGTTACCTTGTTTCTGTGGTTCTTTAAGAACTTGAACACACGAAGAGAAAAACTGAATCAGTCCGGGTCCAACAAAAGGACTTGAGCCAAGTGAAACACATTGTAGTCTGTACGGAATAAAAAACCATACACGTACATTATTCACTGGGTCAAATATATCAGTGTACATGTATATCATTTAGCATCAGACAAGGCTTAAGAAAATATTTGAAGCTAAAAGCATTAATATAACCTCCGGAATTGGCCTGAGTACTAGAATCTTTAAAGAATTATCCTGATTCCTATACAAAAATTAGTTAAGTCTCAATCATAAATTTATGTATTAAGTATCTAAAAGTTCTGCAGTTTGCTCCAAAAGAATCATATGTACATCCAAATCAAATAGAATGATTTAGTCTTAAAGACTATAACACTATCAAAATTTTAATACTTTATTCTGTATAAAATCAGGTCTATGAAAATTGTTTCAATCACTCATTGCTCACAATTTGTGTTAAATTAAAATATTATCATAAAACATATAACTTACCGTGTATATATTCTTAGTTCTTGAAAAGCAAGCAGGAACGATCCAGATAAAAACTAGAAAAAAAATAACAAATTAACAAACGTAAACAAACTTTAATTGGCTGCATCTGTGAATAAACAAACATGAGATTAAATTTAATTAGATCATAGTCACACATATTTTTGGTGGTCACACTCTCAAAATTGAATACCGGTACTATCTCATACATTACTGCCATCTGTGATTTGTAGTTTTAATGCAAAAATTTAAAACATGTATTTCCAATCTTGGTATGCTCTGCTTTAATACAATGTTTGAATATTTAATTTTATTATAATATTATACACATTTTAACATTTAGAATGGCATTTTAATTTTATATTATTAAAAAATCTTCCGGTCCATGCCACACCGGTCTCATGCATAGTAAACTCTGGATGTTGCAAGGCTCAAGATATTTTGACATTAATTAGGATAAAATAAATTTTAATATAATTATATATTTTTACAATTACCTGTTATAATAATTAATTTAAAGATTAGATTGATGCTCACCTCATCTTGACCTTGTTTCAGCAAAGGAACCATGTCATAATTTAAGGTCAGCACCAACTCAATAGCCCACTTGATGACAAAGATACTTTCATGCATCAAACAGCGCCGAAACACGGCAACCAGCCAGGATGTGTGCAGATAGTAGGGAACATCTAATGATAAAAAAGTAATGTTTGTTTTGTTTAACGACGCCACTGGAGCACATTGATTTTTTATCTTATCATCGGCTATTGGACGTCATATATATGGTCATTTTGCCACACACCTTCTCACAGACAGGACATCACATACCACAGCCTTTGGTGAACCAGTTGTGGAGCACTGGTTGGAGCAGAAAATAGCCCAAACAGGTGGTTCCACTGGGAAGGAAAGACCGCTTCAAAGATGTCATGCTACCGACTGAGCTACATCCCACTCTAATGATAAAACATGTTTAGTATACTAGTATTCACAATTCTGAACATGATCTATATAAAATGATAGATAGGGAGCAGGCTGTAGCCGAGACCGTAGCGTTCCCGCGTTTGAAGCGTTTGGTCGTCGGATCGATCCTTCTCAGTGGACCCAGCTGCAGTCTGGGCTATTTTCTGTTCCAACC